>PVKA01008367.1:0-73347 GCA_004027165.1 Ctenomys sociabilis
TAAGTTTTGGACAATTTAATTTTTGTGTATCTTGGTATGATTTTATTTAAATTTCTTGTGCAACCAGTTCATTTTTCTTGTAAATGTGGTATTTTAAGTTGAATAAATTTAGAAATTTTAAATCTTTAAATATTTATTGCCTATTTCTTTCTACTTTGAGAATTCGAATTATATGAATATAAAAGAAGAAAGGAACAGTTAATGCTTATTTTTTTTTTTAATTCTGATTTTTTTTCCTCTCTTAAATTTCTTATAACTTCGCAGTTATTGCTTTTTTTAAAACAAAACTTATAAGTTTATGTCTGGTAATCTGAAAAACTAATTTGCACACACCATCATGTAATACAGCAAGCACTGTTGGATTCCTATTACTTTGTTTAGGGAAATCTTGTATCATGTATAATGCTGTTTTTTTCTATCACTATTTTGTATTCTTTAAAAATAATAGTAAAAAGTACAAAATTTAAAATAAATAAATAAAAGATAAATAAATAAGTAAAAGTTATGAAAACAACAATTTATCTTATTTGTTTAACAATTATCTGAACTCTGACAGGGTTTTGAATGTGTATATATATACTTGTTTTTTTAAAAAATATACAAATGGGTCTTTTTATGCTCTAGATATACTCCTCTGAAGTTTTTTTTTTTTAACTTAGTAACTTGTCATTGTCATCTTTTAATGTTCATAGGTCCCATATATATATATTTTTTTTTATTTATTTTTTTTTTTCCCCCAGACCTGGGGACAGATCTCAGGCCCTTGTGTTCATCCCACTGAGCCATCTCCCCTGCTAATAAGTAGGTCCTACTTATGTCTTTTTAACTTCACTACCTAAGCACTTTATGTTTAGATTTTTTTTGAAAAAAATGTATTTGGTACAGGGCATCCCCACCCAGCTTGGACTCCTAGTGATCCTCCTGCTTTCAGCCTCCCCAGCTCTGGATTGCAGGCTTGGCCACCATTCCTGGGCTCAGCTGTCAGCTTGCTGGAGCCAGCTCAGCATGCCATATTGGGGATTGAACCCGGGTCTCTGCGCTTGCCTAAGCAGGCGTTTAGTCCTCTGATCTATCTTGCCAGCCCTAGCACTCTTTCTTTGAATCACAGAGAAAAGAGAAGAAAACTCAAAACTTGTCCTGTGACTTGAAGGGCTTCTTTCTCCAGCCACAACCCCAGCCTCTTAGACGCCATCTTTTCCAACCACAGCTGCAGTGACCACGTAGAATTTCTGTGTGGGTGCCTCCCATAAGTACAAAAATAGCCCTGGATTTATCTCTGTTATTGAGAACCAGTATAACAGAAAAGTGGCCTCTTTCCAAAAGGGACTTTTTTCATTGTTGTTGCCTCAACTTTTTATGAGCAAATATTTTTTAAAACACTGCATGACAAGAAGGCAAAGAACTGAAGAAAGGTATTAAATATTCCTGTCTTATTCAGGCCAGACTGTATCCAAGGTGGGGCTTTGTAGAGCATTTCCTGTTCTCCAAACAAGAACTAGCAGAAGATAAGAAATTTAACAGAATTTTCCATTACAATTGTTTAAAATAAAGAACAAGTTTATTCGTAGGGGACAAGAGATACTATTTAATGTACAAAAATTCTATTTTATTTAGTTCTATATATGTTTCTGGAGCAAATGCTTATGACTAAATGGTCCATTCTGTCATTGTCATCTACTGTTTTTCTAACCTGGTAGCAAAGTAAAATCAACTTTCTTCTTGCCCCTTGACTAGGAAAACAATTATCCAGAAAATGGAGTGTTATTTCAAATTTGTTAGCTATTTCTACTGGGAGATTTGTTCCTGCTCAGTGCCTGACATGAGCACAGGTGCCTGTTGAGGACCCTGCTTCCCACCCTGCCCCGCCCGATGCTCCTCACTTACCAGCCGCATTGAGTTGGGGATGCCAGACCAACTCAGGGGCTGAGGGAGAGAGGCGTTCTTCAGCCACATACCGCTGCCCTGCATCGTTCTTTTAAATCTGGTAATGTTTTATGGTGGCCTCTGTACTTCTATAATCAATGAGATGTGAATCAGTAAACAAGCAAAACATCACTTTAGAAATACACCAGTCTGTGGAGCAATGAGACTGCAATTCTCAAATTCTCATCCAGGCAATGCTGCACAGGAAAGAGAGGCTTGGCTGATGCAAAAATGCCTGATCATTGCAGAAAATTACCCCAGTTATCTTACTGGGTGCTCAGGTCAAATATAACTTCATCTCACATTGTCTAGGAGTCCAGAAAAGGTAGAAATCATCATGGAATGCTTAGGTATCAGATACCGGGTACTGGATAAAGAAAATGAGCAAATACACCATGAGGAATTGGAAATGTGAGACAAGAAATACAGGGAATCCAGCATAGGCACATCAGCGAACAGGGTACTGCACTGGGCACCTGGGGCTCCGTCCTTCTAGGAATCCATGAGGGATGAGTGAGCACACCTCAGAGCTGTCTTCTAAAATGCAAGAGCAGCGGTATACACCTCCCACCCTGTTCTCCACTATTGCTCCTGGAATGCTTTCTCCCCAGCACTGCCAGGCTGGCCACAGAACTCACAGGTTCCCACACCTAGAGCCTGTCCTCAGGCAGAAAAATGCTTTCTGTATGGCAACTCCAGTATGGATGGAGGGGCAAGAGGACACACCAGCTGGGTACCAAAACTGATTTAGTGCCTCATTTGATGCTTGAGAAAAAGGAAGACAACAGAGGTTCAGCATCACATGGAGCATGTTAGGGTACACTATGGGCTGGCTAATCACCCTGAATCCTAGGCCAGGAGTCTTCCCATCTCTTAAGCTGTCACTCATATTCTCTAAATGATGGCACCTCCAGAAAAAATTGTTCCAGCAACCTCAGTCACAATTACTTACCTCCTGGCTCTTATAAATACAGAAATTATGTAGGATCCCAAATGCCTTGAATCTTTGACAATAAATGCACCTTCTTTTGCCTATAAGACAATTTATCCATGACAAATGTCAACATCTACTATCAATTTTCAAAAATTCTCAGTAAAATATGAACAGGTGGGCATTTCCTTAACACTTTAGCACTTATTTATTTTGGTCTTAAATCTAATATTGTACTTTAAGTAAAAATTATTTCAAATAAATACAAAAGGAATAAGCCCCTGTATTGGCATGAGAATTTAATACTATTCTGAGAACATGACCCAATACAATTAAATAAAGGGCAAAAATGATAAGCATAGACTAAAATTATAAAGAGGAGTTAAAATTATCACTGTTTACTGCTGGTAAGATTATATACATATTATATACATATGTGTGTGTGTGTGTATGTGTGTGTGTGTATTAAACCAAAGAGAACCAACTGAAAGCTATTACAGAGACAGAGAGAATTCACCAAGTCATCAATTAAAAAATTAATTCACAGAATTCATAAGCTTTCATAAGTAAAGACAACAATATATTCAGTTAAAATAGCACACAAAATATAAGATACCTTAAAATAAACTAAAAGATAAACAAAAGCTGTACAAGGAAAATTCCTGGAGAATACAAGTTTTTGCTTTTCTTATTAAGGATTTAATTCATATAAGTATTTTTGCCCAAAGTAGGGACCCAATTTTGATTTTTTTTATGAATAATCAGTAAATGTATCCTACAATAAATTGGTTCACAGATCCCACTGATTTGTGGAATCTGAAAAGATTTCTTAAATCAATATGTACATTTAATGCAACCAATAGGAATGGTTTTTATTCAACATACAAGATAATTCTATGGGCAAAAAAATCACATGTATCTAGAATAGCTTTGTACTTTTATATAGGGAGGGTACTAGGAGTCAAACTCAGAACCTTGCACTTGCCAGCCTGTGCCGCTGAGCAATATCTCCAGCCCTGTAGCCTATATCCGAAACATGCATCATGTTTATGATGAAAATGGCAAATCAATGCAGACAAGATGGATATTTGGTAGCCATCTAGAACAAAATAGAGGTCCACACCTCACTTCTTAGATCACAAAAGTTATGAACGATCATGATATAAATATGTCAAACAAAATTATTCAAGCAATCAGGAAACATAAGTATTCTGCCAGGACTGTAATCCCAGCATTTGACAGGATGAGGCAGGAGGATCACTGCGAATTTGAGGCCAGCATGTGAGTTCAAGAACAACCTGAACTAATAGCAAGACCCTGTCTCAAAAAACCAAAAATTGAAAAACAAAAAAAGAAACATAAGTAATTTTATAATCTTGGAGTAGGAAAATGAATTCTAACACTCAACCCTTACAAGAATTTGTCCAATGGGGTCAGGGATATAGCTCAGTAATATAAGCACCTGTCTGACAAGCACAAGGTCCAAAGTTCAAACCCTGATACCAGAAAAAAAGAAAGAAGAAAAATGCTTACACTGGCCAAATAGCTCAGTGGATTAATGAGCCTGCTTAGACAGGCAGGGGCTACAGATTCGAGTTCCTGGTGTGCCATGCTGCCTCCTCCCCCTTCCTCAGGGGCATGCTGAGACATCGATTGAGACTGGGCGTGGTGGGGCACACCTGTAAACCCAGCATTTGGGAGGCTAAAAAACAAGAAGATCACTACAAGTCTGATCTGTGTAATGAGACACTGTAGACCCCATACTGAAAAAAAAAAAAAGAAAGAATTTGTCCAGTAAATTCAGACTTACAAATTCAAATATTATTCAGGACCAAGAAACCCAATAAATTAATTGAAAAAGGAAATACTGCCACATATCACAAAGGATTAATTTCCTTCACATAGCTACAGAGGCCCTACGTAGGAAATCGTCGAAACCGCAGCAAAACTTCACGGAAAGCACACAAACAGGCCACTTGCAGAAAAGGGATTACAAATACATGAAATTTAACATGTGAAAATGCTTAACATCCCCAGAATAAGAAAAATGTGAATCACATCTAGACCATGATGAAGTGTAAGGATCTAGATGTTTTATATCAAATGTTGGATGAAAAGGTTGTGCAAAACAGACACTTTCATATTTCTGCTAAATGGATAAGGTGGTATGACTCCTACGAGAGCATTTTAACATCAGTGAAACTCAGCAGTGCACATTGTCTTTGACCTAGAATTTCCATTTTTGGTGATTTATCCCATAAGTGCAATTACAAAAGTGGGAAAAGATATGTGTGCACCTCGCTAATAGCAGCATTGTTTTAATAGTAAAATAACATGTGCTACTTAATTTCCATAACAAAGAACTGGTTTTAAAACCTGTGATGCATCCAAGCTACAGCTTTTTGTGCTCAGACTGAAAGAGTCTCAGTATTTAGGGCCAAGTGAAAAAGCAAAGGATGAGGGCCTTTCTTTCCCACACAAACAGCATGCTGCTGAAAATAGCAACACAATATTATATATATATATATTATATATATATATATATAATATATATAAAGGGAATTACAAATACAGAAATATATATATATATACATACTTTATAGTACACATACTAAATATCTCAGAAGGACACAAAATAAACTAGCAATAATTCCCTACGAAGAATTAAAGTGGTGGCTTGGAAACAAATACAGAGAAAAACTTCAAAATCTTTTAGTTTGACATCACAGGAACATACATGAAAGAAATAAAAACTACAGGATTCTGGATGAATAATTTAAGCAATAATTTAGAAAATAAATATATAAAAATCAGCAATGCTCTAGGTAAATATAAATTATCAAACACCTCAAAAAGAAAAGAAAATTAAATCCGCAGTCATGTGTGTACCTGTTTTGAAAAGCAGCATGTCCACACCATTTTACATGCCCCATACGTACACCTAATTTCATGGCGAGAATGACCTCTATTCAATACAAACCATTTCATTTTATGATGCTAGTATAACCTTCCTAATAAAACCAGGCAGTCACTGGAAAATGATGAGCCAGATTCACTTCTGAACTTAACAGGATAAATGCTAAATAAAATAATAGGAATCTCAATCCATAAGAATATATTTTAAATGCCTCAGCCCTAAGTAGAACTGAAATGAAGAATATTTTTAAAAAAATAATAATTAGATAATAAAGAAATGAGAAAAACATTTTAAAATACACACTAAAAACATGTTTTAAATGTATACTATTCAAGAGACTTCTCAGATGAAGAAATAGAAATGAAGAATAAATATATGAAAAAATGTTCAATATTACTGGTCATTCAAGAGATGTAAGTTAAACAACACTGAGATTCCACCTCACCCCAGAAGGAATGGCTATTTTCAAGAAATCAATGACTGAAAAATTTTCAAAAAATATCTATCAATATTAATCTGCACATTTTCTATAATTAAATAGCTCCATTTTGGGGCTGGGCTGATAGCTCAGCAGACTAAAATGCCTGCTTAGGCAAGCACTAGAGGACTGGAGTTCAATCCCTTGCACGCTGTGCCAACTGCGCCCCCAGGGCACCCTCAGACAGCTATTGAAACTGTGCATGGTGGTGTGTGCCTGTAATCCCAGCACTTGGGAGGCTGAACACAGGAGGATCACAGTCCAATCTACACAAGGAGACCACATAGACCCTGTACTAAATACATTAAAATAAAGCTTCATTTCATTCTCATGTATAAGATGACATTTAAAAGAAGTGCCTTACAGCACTGTATGTAAAAGTTAAGAAGTTAGAAGTTATTTCAATGTTCCTGAATATTGGATATATTATATATTCATACAGCAATGTAATATTGTACACTTAATATAGATGATTTATATGTATCTCCAGGAGTGAATTTTTAAAACATGAAATTTAACAAAAAATACATATGATCTCTTTTATGCTGAGTGGTAAACAATATGTTAGATGGTAAAAGTATAAGCACAACCAAAATAAGAACATATCCATCTATCATTGTCTCTGGGGAGCGGAGGAAGATAAAAGAGATGATGGAACAGGCTTCAACCGTATCCATAATGTAACGTTTCTTTTACAACATTATGTCCAAGAGCTCATATTTGGGCCCAGTGTGGAGGTGCATGCCTGTAACCCCAGCACTGGGAGGCTGAAGCAAAAGGATCACTGTGAGTTTGAGGCCAGCCTGAACTACATAGTAAGAACAAGGCCATCCTGAATTGTGTATCAAGACTATATCCAAAAGAAAAGGCAAAACAAGTTAAAATGTGTTGGTAAATATTACAGTAGGAGTTGGTCACATAATTCCTTGCCCTAGACTCTAGGGAAAGAAGAACTTTTCTTGTCTGATTTCTTTCTAGAAGCATGCTGGCTGTGCACAGCTCCATGATGCGAGCCACCCCACCTGTGGCCAAGCTGCCTGATGCAGGCTTGGGCTTCCCTTCTCCAGCCCTGCTACTGTCATAAGGTCTCACCGCGTGTTGGATCTACAGTGCTACTGTGGAGAAGGCTGCCTGTGAGCACGGGCCAGGAGGACGCTGTGTGCACTGCCACATCCAATTTCCTCTTTGCAAGTAGGGAGTGGCCCGTTGAGCCTCCAGCCACCATTATCTGAGGCTGGGCCTTGGTCCCATATCCTCCCTGTGCCCCTCACTCTGAGGTGGTTTCCTCTGCATCCTGAGGGCCATCATCACTGAGCTTCTAGTTACAGAACTGATTCTTTTTCAGTCACCTTTCTAGGTTTCCTCAACATCCAACAACAGAGCATAATGACATCGTGCCTCCTACCTGGTTTCTAGTTTTGACTGTCCATTTCCCCCAAGGTCCATATCTAATGCAGGTTGGGATTTTGAGCTACCTGCAATTTTGTTTTGGTTTGACCTGAATAAGTACTTTTAATCTGAGTGTGATGTTCTGGCTACCGTAGTCTCCTCGTTAGTTTCCAAAGAACAGAGAAACTGAAAGCACTATGTACTTTTCTGTACTTGTGGTTTAAACATGTCTAGGCTGAGTTCATGAGGTTTGAGAGTCACTTGGTTACCTTTGATGCCAAAACTACATAGGCAACTCAAACATGGACTCCACTGGCAAACATTGTGTCTGAACAATGCAGTCTCAGTATGTTGAAGTTGAAATTATATTTCTGAAGTCATGATGAAAACATGATCTGAGACAAACATATCTGACTTACAACTTTTCAGAAAATGTGTAATAAGAATGAAGTTTTGGTAGTATTTTAAAATTAGAAAGCATAAGATAGAATGCATCATTTTGTTTGAAGTGTTCACAATGTACTATCTCAGAAATTTCGAAAATACTCAGATTTATTCACAAATGCACTGAATTACCTCTTGTCTTAATAGATGTTCTGCATGATTTCTGGTAATGTTTCTATGGTACCACCTGTGAAAACAACAGAAATAATCTTTAAATTTTACATTTAAAATTTGCAGATAAAAAGCTCTATGCCTTTCACTTTAAATATCTTATTTTAAAATTGATCTTAAAGAGTTATGACTTTTTAAATCCACATAAATCATGGTGATCATGGACCAATTCATCAAGCTTAAAATAATTTTACTAACTTAAGCCTATGTCTAGTGTATTTTACCATCCCTCATTTAACTTTCTAACACACTCCCAGTGATTGTAGATAATTTTGAATGATTTCATATCTTGTAAAATTCCATGAAAAGTAAGTGACTAAGAAGTCATCAGAGCTGGGGATATAGCTCAGTGGCACAAGTGCCAGCAAGTGCAAGGACCTGAGTTCAATCCCAGGTACAAAGATAATAATAATAAATAAATAAGTCATTGTCTCCCACAAAAATGCTGGACTTCGACAAACTTGAAAAGAGCTGTTTGTTTTCTCTAACAAATGTCTGGTTTGCATGCCTTTACAAGTGCAAATTACCATTTCAAAACTGAAAGTGCATTTCAACTTTTCTGACTCTCCTAATTAACTACATTACCTCCGAGTAGAGTTAGTAGCACAGTGGGTGAAACAACAACCAAGACATCATCCTACTCTGAACACAATCTCCTGCCTAACTCCAACCTCGCTCTTTCCTTACCCAGTGAGCTGAGGCCATGTTACAATTGTTTCCTTCTTCAAAACCACTGAATGCTCTTCTACCTCTGATCATTGTGTCCTCTGCATTAAATATATCATTAAATGACTAGAATATCAGTCGCAGCAAACATTAAGTAGTATTATAAGGTAAATATATAGTTTGGTATGACCATATCTTGTCAATGGCTAAAAGTTATACAGAAAAGATAGGAAAATGATAGAAAAGAGAGAAAAAAAATTGAAAAAGCTTCATTTCAAGACTAGAGAATGTTAAACTTAGTCAAATGCTGCCTGAGATTCTGTTTTAGGAAGAAAATGAGTAGCACATAACTATGCATTGAGTCATGGTGAGTGGACCAGATGGCTGAGCCTACTGAAGGATGGAACCCACCGCTACCCATGATCTGCCTCTTGACAGCCGGTCACGGACAGCTGCCTCTAAATTAGAAGAGTCAGTTGTCTCAAACTGAAAGTAAACTTCACAAAAGACGAGACACCAAGAATGTGAGGTGATCACAGATGATTCTAGATGGAGTAAATTGATCACTCACAAGTGGAGCAAAAGTAGCCACAGTGTCACATGGTGAACAGCACTCAGGACTACTTAATAAATACTATTATTGCAGAGAAGAATTTTCAGAGGAGTCTGAAATCTCTTGTTGTAGAAAAAGAAACCCCTTCAAAATAATTGAGGCAGCATCAAAGACATAGGAACCAGCTTAAAGAGATCCTCTAAGGCTAGGACATGACATTTGAATGTTATAAGGAGAATAATAATTAGAATTTACTAAAATAAGCTGAATCCTTAAAAACATAAGACTGCACAAAGACACTCAAAAGGAGAAAAGTTAGCATAAATTGCATTTTAAAAAATAATATTTGTCATTGCACTACTGTTGGTGTTAATTTTGTCACTTTGTATTTATTTATTATGATAATAAATAACATAATTATGATAATTTCATTTAAACGTAAATTAAATATTTTATCTACTTGTGGAAATCCTTGGAATGATTTCAAAGTACTAACAGGAAAGCAGAAAACTATGTGATAAACTCAGGATCCTTTAAGATAATACAGAATTCAATTAAATAGTAAATTGATTCAATAAATGCAATTTAAAGTTACAAGTATGATATTTCACATTTCATCTATTTAAATCAGACACAAAATATTAAAATATTTTTTTTAAATAGGTAAAGCTCTATCTAACTTTTGTAAGGCTATAGCCCACATTTGTGATAAAACATGTGGTCCAGTAGCTGCGCAAGACTCCTACGAACATAAAAAAGTCTGGCATGTGGAGGTACTGCTGAGCTGAAATTATCTGTGTATCCTTTGGCCTCAAGTACCATGACCAGTCTCAGATTTCTGACCAGTAACAGTATTGTGCTCCTAATTTTTTTCAATCTAGGAACTCTAGTAGTAGCTCTAAGAAGATACATGTGTTCCTCTTGACTTTCTAACTCTGAGAAGGTCAAGGATTCAATAAAGAGATGAGAGAAATCAGACTTATACTTCTATGAAGTTCAGGATTGTTAGCATGCTTGATACTTAATGAGTTTCATTGCAAAAAAAAATCTAGTGCATCTGATTTTCACCTCTGATTTTGAACACATAATTAATTTGAGCTTGTTACTTGAAGCTCAAGAAAATTTGCTGAATTTTAAAATGATGTTCATACAGATAAAAACACTTAATTTCACTCATTTATAAATTTAATTTATTGGATTTCCAAGATTATTTAAAAGACTTATGCATGGCTCAATTACATTTGTAAATTTACCCTGTCAAGCATATGATATATGTAAAAGATAATTGAGTGTATTCAGCTTACTAATGCAAATTAAATGTTTCAAGAAATGTAATTAACTGAGTTTATAAAGAGGATGAATTATTTAAAGACATCTACTATGTTGAATGTGAATGAAGATAATTATTCTTTTTTAGATAGATAAAAATATATAACAAGATTTACATGTTGAATTTGAGAGCATGATGAAAACTACAACATTGTAATGTTGTAATTTGGGTTTGCATCTGAAGTGAAAGTAGCCATAAATCTCTGTGTACAAAGGTTTCCTGGGATATTAGAAGAACATATTGAGCTGGGCGTGGTAGCACACACTTGCAATCCCAGTGCTCTGGGAGGCAGAGGAAGGAAGATCATAAGTTCAAGGTCAAGTGCACACCCACAGCCCATCTCTCCCCAGTCACCTACCTCATACTCCTCCCATTTTAGCCCTCATTAGCCCTCTGAACAATGTTCTTTGCCAATCCTGTTTTCTCCCAGTGTCCTATACTGCTTACTGGTGCACACTAGATGTGTCAAGAAATGTAACCAAGTATCCCAGCATTTGGGAGGCTGTAAACAGGAGGATCACTACAAGTCCAATCTATACAGTGAGACCCTGCAGACCCTGCCCTAAATACAAAAAGAAAAGAAATGTAACCAACTGAGCTTGCAAACAGAGCTAACTGCATAAGGACATTTACTCCTACTATTCCTCCTTAAAGAAACTAGGTTCCACAAAACGGAGAAGATCCCATGCTGTGTTGCCCGTGTTTAGAAACCCCGACATCTGTTAGGATGCTCAAACTGAAATTCCATATTTAAAAAAGATTCTCAACTGTACCACTTTCTACCTGTGTATTACTCCTCCCACCTGCAGAATGACAATCTAAAAAAAAAAATCATAAAGATCTCTCTCATTTTCCAAATCTGCTTTGTAATAAAACCTCAATAAACATGCCTGGTGTTCTTCCAAAGTGCAGCAGGAGAGCCTAGCTCTTATCTTTTCTAAAACATATCAAAACATGACCAAAATGCAGTCATGTCTACATAGTAAGTCCAGTTTGTCATTTCTTGAAAATCAAATGTCATTTTTAAAAGTAAATGTTTCATTTAGGATTTACAATAAAATAAGTACCATGTGGGTGTTTAGCTTCACAGTGTCACTGTTAAAAAGAAAAGAAAAAAAAAAGGTGACCTAACAAAACAAGTTTAAGAAAAAGAAGTCCCTGCATCAAGCACAATAAGGACTACAGCTCTCTTTATTGCTAAAGCTGTCAACTGTGTTACTTTCTTTTCCTGTTACAGACCCAAAACAGTATCGCCACATTTAAGCTGCCAGAATATCCTGTCATAGGTTACCCACAGGACACATGCAGGGGAAGACTCACTCATATATTTCCAAATTGGTGCATTTGTTTTCCGTTACATAGTTGCTTGGGATTAAGCCTTCATTCCTACAACAAAAGATAAAGCAAACATCAAAATGTTAGGCCTGTTGGTAGCATTTACTGTGACAAAGGCTCTCGTAAAAGCCCGAGGATCCTGCTTAGGCAGAGCGCAGAGGCCGGGGCTCAATCTCCAGCGTGCAGACCTAGCCCTGCGCCACCCCGGGGCACGCTGAGCTGGCCATTGAGACGGCATGGTGGTGTGCGCCTGTGATCTCACCGCTCGGGAGGCTGTAAACAGGAGAATTACTACAAGTCCGATCTAGTAGTGAGACCCTGAACACCCTGTAGACCCTGTCCTAAATTAAAAAAAAAAAAAAAAAAAAAAAAAAAAAAAAAAAAAAAAAAAAAAAAAAAAAAAAAAAAAAAAAAAAAAAAAAAAAAAAAAAAAAAAAAAAGCCCAAGGATGTACTACTGCTTAAACTGTTAAAACAAGAAAAAATGTTCAATTTTTCTTAACTTCTATCTCAACAAAAATTTCTATACAGGAAATACTAAGATCTTAATTCACTTTGTAGAGTGAATAGTTTGAGTGATTTCTATGAGGTGAAAATACTATCCAAGCAGAAAAAGGACACCATAATATCATTTGACGTTACAATGAGAAATTAGTTTGAAAGCACTAATTACTTACAAAAGATATCAGCCATGTGCTGCAGTGTTGTTCAGAGTATAGATATTCAAATTGCCAGTCCCATTATGAGCAGTGATTTAAAGGAATACTGACACATGCATCTTTGTGCTCAGGAATGCTTCTCTAAGGAAATCAAGGGTATCAGGAAGGGAACCTCTGAGACTGTAAACACGTACATCTTTCGGAAGAAACAGCAAATAGACCTCCACATCAAATATACCGACTACACATCTATTACCAGGCAAAAGCTTTCTTACTTTCTATGCCTTCATCAGCGTTTGAAATCACAAAACAATCTGTAAGACACATTATTGAAAACACAGATGCAAACTTCAGAACCATGCATGAAGTACGGTGGGATTTAGGGAAGTGAAATCCACATTAGCCTCTGTGCACGTGTGGAAGCTCACTCCGAATGGTCGAGAAAAATAGTCACGAAATGAGTAGCTATGTACTTGGGGGAAAGAGACTGGGTTTGGAAAAACTGCCAAAAAAAAAAAAAATCTTAGCATTGCTTTAAGAACATTTATCTATGAAATAAAAAATGGTAAAATGGATAGCTAATTACACAGACCCGAACTCACTAATATCTCTTTTCCCACTAAAAAGTCTCTATCACATGTTCAACCTAAACTCAGAACTGGTAAGGGTTAAGTCATCAGGAAAATATAATTAAGAAGAGAGATATGGAATTGAGATGCTCATACTACTTACATATTTATAAGCTCCAAGTGCAAACACTAGAAGCCAATACCAACATTCTCTCCCAGGGAGTTCAGATAGTCCTTGGAATTTTTCTAATCTCAGAACTACACTCAAACATTAACAACCTATCACAATAAATAGATTAGATTCTATTCTGCCACTTGCATCTAATAGAATATTACATTGACATTAATAAGAACAAATCTACTTTTCTACCAAGATATTTTTATTTCCAAGGTAATACCATAGCTGTTGCAATATTTGCTTTCAAAACTAATTATTGTAGAAATATGAAGTGATTAAGATACTGTTTCTCTTTTTGCCTGATAACTGCAAAAAGACAATTTTCTGAGTAGAAATCAAAATAAGAACCTACATGATAGCATTACTATTTCCATGTTATAAATAAATTCAGGAAACAAAACTCTCTGAGTAACTCACATGCCCAAGAACATAGTAACGAGGACATCTTTGCTTCAAAATGTTGGGAGCTGGACCTCAGTTCCCCCATTTGCTGTCCAACCTCAGCTCTACCTTCATTGCACAGAAGGCTATTTTAACTGCCTTTCTTCTTTCATTTTCTTCTAGAACGTTTGTTCACTGTTACTGAGCATGTATCATGTGCCGAGCATGATCCTAGCTTTTGGCCTTGGCACCCAGCAGGACTGCATGATCCTGAGGCCTCCAGACTCCCTGTGCTCCAAGGCAGTCTCTCCTAAATGGAGAAACACGAGGAGCAAATTCTGGTCCATGTAGATTTGTAAAGGCGGCAAACCAAGCCGCGAAAGAATCTGTCTGCATTCCTAAACCGTGCAGGCGCACGTTAACTGCTGAGCTGCGTGTCTTACCCCAGATGGTCTCTCGCCTTCCACCAGTGAGGGTCCCGTTTCTCCAGCACCAGGTACTCCTGAGCTCGCTGTAGTGCGAGGTCGCAGAGCTCCCAGGGCTGAAAGTCGAACAGCGCCTTGACCTGGATCCTCTCCTGGGCCAGCACAGAGGCGGGCAGTGGCGGCAAGGGCTTGCGCGTGGACGGCTGCACGTGGCCCCTGCCATGCTATAAAATCCAAGAGGTGAGCTCTGTCACTGTGGGGTAGAGATGTGGCTTATTTGCTGGCGTCCTCCCATCTCCTGTCCAGCAACACTGAGGCAGAAGCCAGGCCGGGATAAATTCAGGAAACAAGCTTGGGCCCAGCCAGCAACACATTCATCATTTTGCCAACTGTTCTGTGTTGTTTTGAGACAGGGTCTTTCTGTGGAGTTCAGACGGGCTTTACGCTTACTGTGTAGCCCAGGATGGCATCGAACACACAGCGACTCTCCTTCCTGAGCCTCCCAAGCGCTGGAATTACAGGCATGTGCCACCATACCCAGATCCAAGGAGTCTTACCAGGATTGTGTTGGATTTTTGCCTGTTATGATTCTTAAAAGGTGATTATCCTTCAGTGGTTTCTTGGTGAGGATTCTTATCTTTTGAAGGAGAGCAATAGCCCTTTCCTCTCCTGGACCATGAGTTTCTGTTTGTTTGCCTGCTTCTTAAGGACACTGCTGCTTCCAACTCAACCTTAACTTAATCATCACCTCAAAATTCCAAAAGCTAGATTGCATTTTCCTTTTTGCTGTCTACCCTCAAGGCCCATGTTTAAATACAGCGTAGTAGGCTGTTTTAACTGTCTTCTTTCTTTCACTGTCTCTAGAATATTCATTCCCCACTAACTATCATGAGCAGAGCACAATCCTAGCTTCCAGCCCTGGCACCAAGCAGCGCTCTGTGGGGTACAGATGTGGCTGGGAGAATGATACTCACCTGCTTCTTGTGTGACGGTCCACTGAACCATGCCCTGTGATGCGGGCTATATTTTTCTGAATGTACTTCATCTTTGCTCCGGCTTACTTGTGTTCTCACTTGTCTGACATTGAAAAGCAATCACGTTACAAAGGATCTTTCATACAAACAAGATGCACAAACCCATCAGATTAACCCAAACATGGTAGACAAACCTGGCTGTCTCGCTACCTGTTTGGGTAGGGCCCACTTGCTCTGCTTGGGTGAATGGCTGACCCTCAGAAATTGAGCTTCTTTATCTGACAACTGGAGATGCTAAGAGTCTGCAGAGTTGTTATGAAATAAAACGAAAGGGAATGTGTCACTGCCCATACAGAGTCTGATGTGGATTAGGGCAGCCATCACCAACATGATCATGAACAGCTTACCCTGTGCAAGGCATTCTGTGGTCCTATGAGAGGCATGCTGTCATTTAATGCTCTCTGTTCTGGTAAAGCATGGTCTGGTGATTGAGAGCGTGACTTAGACTCCCAACTTCACACCAGCTCACAAAATGGCCTGGGGTGAACAAGGTAACCTCTATAAATCTCAATCTCCCTATCATGAAGTGGAAATTGTATAAAGAATTGTTGTGTAAATGAATAAAGGCAAATTTCCCAGAGTAACACCTGACACAGAAGACATTCTTATTAAATATTAGCTGTTAGCATTAATAGGATGCCTTCGACTTGATTCTTGCTGCCATGTACTGCACCAAAGTATTAGGTTCCCTAGTGGTGTGGGGTGCGCAGATCCCAACAGGATTCTTGCACTCAAGGTGGAGGGAGTACAGAGTGGGTCATGGGACACACAGACAATGTGCACGAAATAAATGTTAGAGAACCGAGCTACAGGCTTGGGGCACAGCACACGGGAAGGGGTGGTTGTATCTAGACACATGTGGGAAGAGTCGCAAGCCGCCGACATGTGACGCCTTTCCCTGAATGGCAGTCAACAGGGAGAAAATGGAAGATGGTGCAGAACAACAGACACAGAGAGACATGAAAACTCAATGATGAAGAAACACACCATGAAATAATTCATTTCCCAGGTTATCTTAAAGGGCAAACTTACCTCTTCTGTACTGAGCAGCAGCAACAGAAAATACAGTGGAAGGTGTTATCTGAAAAGCAGAACATTCTCACTGTTAGGAAGAAGTAAGTCCACCACATCGAAGAGATGGGGCTCAGTGTACTACCCCAAGATGTGGCCTGTTCTGCCTGTGCCTGACCTCAAGGGTGGAAGATAAAAAACAGTCACTAAAACCCAGAATGAAGTTCCTGGCACCCTGGCCAGTGTGGTTTCCCTTCTCAGGCTCTACGCCCTGGTCTGGTGTATGTACTTCCTGGGTCTGTGAATGATAAGTGACCACTGTATTTTACTTCACCTTTGGTGGAGCTGATATCAGCCAATGAACGTGTGGAAGAGAAATATTCTAAAAAGACACATTCTCCTAGGAAGTCTGCTAGCAGTGATTTTGAATTAGGGTCAACACCTTTCTTTAAAAATGTTAAAAATAAAAAGGGCTCTTTTTTATGGATTAAGTCCTGATGTAAACTGAATGTTTGAAGAAAGAACTAGCTGGTAAACCTGGGACATATTAATATTTTTATTGTGACAGTTACTCTTGATTTAAATGAAATGATTTGCCTTTTTAAAGATTATCTGTAAGTTCTCAATTTTAAAAGAGGTTTTATTTCAAAAGAACCTGCATCCCCTAGTCTCCTTGCGTTTGTATTGGAACCTAGAAAGGAGGTAGTGATATAGCATCAAGATATATTAGAGATGGACATGAACTTTGGGCTTGGACAGACCTGGATTTTAATCTTGCTGTGGAGCTGACTGTATCTTGGTTAGGTACCCTTTCTCTAGGCCCTAATTTTCCATCTGTAAAAGTGCTCCTGCAGAGAAGTCTTATAGGACAGAGGTTAGGCCTTCATCTGACATTTCTTATCTGTTCTGTGCTTCAGCTTCTTCGTCTGTATAGTGGGAATGATCTAATACTGAACATGCAAAGTTATTATGTGAGCTGACTGAATCAATGGGAAATGCCTAGAACAATGCCATAGAGATGTTAAGAGGCTAATGGAGACGACCTATTACATTAGAATTGTTCTGACAGTAAAATTAGAAAGCATTTTATCTTTTGAGACAGAATCTCACTTTGCAGCCCAGGTTGGCCTTGAAATCACGGTGATCCTCCTGCCTCAGGCTCCTGAGTGCTGCATCTTGAAAGCCCTTAGAAAACAGAAGTGAAAGTGAAAGCGGGAACACTAAGAAACACCCAGGATTTGGAGGCAGATTTATTTACAGGATCTTTTGCAGAATGTCAGGCCCTGATCTCTGCTAGTCTAGGGCTTATGTGGTATAAACAAGCAGGAAGTTGAGGCAAAATGACCTGTCACTTGGGGATTGGTTTATGCAGTGTGCATCATAGAGACCAGCTCTGCATCACAGGGAGCAGCTGTTTCTCAGAGACAGAATTGGATCTGGAACAGGAACCTGGGCAACTAAGAAACGGAAGTATGCTGACAGGGGTGGGGGGAGGGAGTATTTTCTGCTGCATTCCACCCCCCCCACCCCATTTTTCTTCTTTTTAGCTCCAGTACTTTCCTTTAAAATTTGAAAAAACTAGGCTCTTCACTTTTTTATGAATTAAGTCCATTTATAATCTTTAGGCTCCCCAACAAATCTTTACTGATCATGTTCCATGTGATCTTCAGAGACAGGGCCCACCTAGAAGTGGAAGCTTTAGGGCTGTCAGCGATCTTAGGATGGACCCTAGCTGAAGTACTCAAGACTGAAAGTTTTACCATTAGGAGTTTGTGGTTTGTTTCCCTTGTTATAGGGTTTCCCCCTAAATTAACTCTGGTAAGAAGGTGAAGAAATTGATCTAGGTGGGTGTCATGCCAAGTGTTTGATTGATCATCCTATTCTCCTGGGGCAGCCATCCATACAGTTAGCAGGGGGCAGGGAAGCCAGGACTTGGGTAAGCAACCCCAAAAAACACAAAAGTTGAGGGGACGAGGTCTGGAGCAATCCTGTGAACACTGTCCTCAGGCTTCAGCCTTGAGCGGTCTGGCCAGCGTTCAGAGTGACCAGACTTGGGTCTGAGTGCATTGTCTTCAGAGTGAGTTTCGGAGAAGCTGTCCAGGCAAATTTTCCAGCAGGTCTAAGGCTGGATTTCTGAAACTCATAGAAGCAGTTGATATGTACCTGGGTTATACATGTGTGCAGGAAGGAGTGTCTACAGATATCATTGGTCTTTTAACTGGTTATAAGCTGGTTTATTTTATTTTATTTTTTATTTTATTCTTCTAGAGCTTTGTGCTATATGCTGTGCATAGTCAACAAATGCAGGCCTTATCTATGGATGAGGCAGAACCTTATAAACTTCTGTTACCCTCTCAGTGCAGTTAGGGAATGGCAGGTCAGGGCCAGTGACACAGATGCTGAGGCCTGAGCTGGCTGCAAAGGCACAGGTACCAGCACAGCAGCCTGAGCTTGCAGAACGTGTGTGTTTGGTGGCTGGGGGTCATGTTTCAGTTAATCAGATTCCTGGAGGGGGCTTAGGCCTCTGGACTGGGTTAGTCGTCAGTAGCAGGTTTTTATTTTTTATTAATATAGTGGCAGGTTTTTAAACAGTAATAAGAAGCAGTTTGTTGTGCAGACCGTGCCTGCAGGAGAGCTTTGGCCCAGAACAGAGTTGACATTAGACCAAGAGTGGTGAGGGAACAGAGGCACAGAGCCTAGGAGAGGAGGAAACTTGAACCAGCATGGTGCAAGCTCTGAGAGGCCCACCTGAGAATGGCTGCCAGCAGCAGAAGAGGCAGAACCAGAGACGCTATCCAGAGGCTGTGAGGGAGCTGCTGGTTCTCTCAGGCTACTCTGCTGGGAGAACTTTTCATGCCAGCTTTCCTGATGCACTTGGCTGTTCTCAGTGGAAGAGGAGCGTGGGGCCTCACTGTTGCTGAAGATGGCTGTGGTGCTTTTTGGAGGTTCTCTGGTTCTTACTTTGAGCATTGCTTTCTGGTGCCAGTTCAGATCCCTCAGCTTGCTAGCACAGATCCTTCATCCTGCTAGCACAGACTTTCTAGCTTCCACCAGTGACCCTTGGTCCTTCCCAGGGCAGATCTGTGAAGCAGACCTGCATGAGACACTGTCATGGGGTTTAGGCCTCAAGTTGGGCTTGTGGGAGGTACTGCTATGAGCTCTAGGTCTTCAGCTGGGCTCAGGCAGGGCATTGCCATGGGATCCAGGCCCTTAGCTGGAGTCTTTGGTCTATAGTGTGTGGACAGATTTCCTGTACCCTTTTTATATAATTCTTTGGGTGATTCGTTTTTAAATAATCTTATAATTAAATGTCCTTTATTGTACTGTTCCCCTTGCAAAACCCCAAACCATAACAGCATGTTTATTTCTTACTGGTACAGGCTTACAATACAGGTCTGTCTGAAAATAAAACCTGCACTTTTCCCTCCTTCACTGGCTGATGAGGCTATTGATATGTGCCAACGGAGAAACCCTGAAGAAGGTAATATGTGACTATAAGTCTGCTGCTCACCAAGCTTTCTTAATCTGCTAGGTCCCTCTTTCCATATTATGATAGATCACTTCTGCATGCCCAATTTCATAATTAATTGCATCAGGTAACACTAAGCTCATGACAGGGAGTTTAGAGGACATAAATACTTCATTCATGATTAAGCATTCAGCCTTCACCAGTAAGAAGTCAAGAGCTACTTTCAAATGGAAAATAGTTATCATGAGGCAAGAAATTATTCTAAATTCCTGAGGATTTGAAACTGAAATTGGCTTGCTTGAACTTTCTAGAACTTCGATACAAACAGCAGCCTGCCATCCTCTTGCATTTTTCCCAGCCCAATACCAGTTATAATTTGAGTTATCATATTTGAGTTATTTCTCCCAGAAAACGGGTTATCTCTACACTTCTAAGTATATGACCAAATAAATCTAAGACCTAACTTGAATATATACATACATATATAATTTTTTCCCATTTTATGTATGTCATACAGGGTCTCACTGTGCAGCTCAGACTGGTAGTGATCTTCCTGTTTTTAGCCTCCTCAGCGCTGGGATTACAGGCCTGCACCACCACACCTGGACTCGGTCACCAGCTCAGCGCGTCCTAGGTGTAGAACCAGCATGGCATGCAGGACCGGGGATCAAACCCTGATCCTGCACTTGCCAAAGCAGATGCCTTGTCTGCTGAGCTATCTCTCCAGCTCTGAATGTATTTTCTTGAGCCACTTTGGATACCAACCACTGCATTATTTAGTCAGGATTCTGATAGGAAATATGATTTAAATTCAAACCATTTAAAATGGCTTACTTAAAAAAAATAAAGATAAAAAGGCTTATTTAAATTGTAATTCATGGAGAGGGGTAAGAGAGTTGTAGTGAAACTGTCACCAGCATGAGGTCCAGTAGGACTATGAGAGGGAGGATAATCAAACAGAGATCACCTTTGAAAGGAACCTTGGAGCTCAGCGGTGCAATCGGTTAGCGCACAGTACTTATACTGAAAGGAACCTTGATCTGAAGTTGAGGGACAGCTCAGCCAGCCCAGCGTGGCTTATCACAATTTCCTCTGGAGGTTTTCATGAGCAATCTAACCAGAGGGCTTGGAGGCATGTTAAATTAACTGCTACATATTTTTCTTTGCCAGGATAAAATGTAGAGGAGAGAGAAAGAAAAACAAATACCAAAAATTAAGGATCACGTGTCATGTTTAGATTGGCTACCACATTTAATCCTTGCATGACTATCATCTTTCAGTAGAAGGAACAGAAAAGAGAAAAGATACCCAGGGCAGTAATCAACACATATCAGGCTTCTTCAAGGAGTCTGATCTTCCAAGCCTATGTTCATGCCTTGGCCTTCCTCTGACTTGGACATTGGCTAATTCTCTTAGCCACTGATGTTGGTGATCCAGTGATAAATTCATCTGGATACACAGCTCAAATTTCACAGACAAAATGTTCCTTGTGCTGTTTTGTCACTTATCTCAATTTAAAAACTTTATTTCTTTCTTTTCTGCACTCAGAAGCTGGTTGCTTCCTAAAGTTCATCTGAAGGATTATTTTTGGAAATGAAAATACAGTGTAATACTGACTCCTAAAAATCTGTACATCATGCTATTTGGGGCTGGAATTTCAGCTGCTTTTGACTGTCACTTTACATCTTGTATGTCTGAATGAGCAAACTGAAAAAAAAAAAAAAACATTTCTCAGAGAGAGGGAATATTATCACTTGGGACTTGTCTCCTTTGGCAGGATTGGGGCTAATTTACATTTTGACCAGTTTATTCCAGTGTTGTTTTAGAGATCCATTAGCTCTGCATCTGTCTAGGCCAGGACATGCAAAATTAAATGTAAGTTATAAGGGCCGGTGAGATAGCTCAGCAGTCTAAGTGCCTGCTTTGGCAAGTGCAGGGACTGGGGTTTCATCCCCAGCACTGTGTGCTACACTGTTGCCACCCCCAAGCATGCTGAGCTGGCCACCAAGACACCAAGACCTGTGTGGTGGCGCACACCTGTAATCTCAGGGCTGGGGAGGCTGAAAACGGGAGGATCATTACGAGTCCAAGCTGCATAGTAAGACCCTATACAAAATACAGAGAGAGAGAGAGAGAGAGAGAGAGAGAGAGAGAGAGAGAGAGATGTAAGTTATATATATCAATGAGTAAGGCAGATACAAACATAATGTAGATTATGTCAAAATGCTATGTCCAAATCGACTTGGAGGTTTTCAAATTTAAAAATATTCCTTTCCTCTCCTCTGTCACCATTTTTCCTTCTCTATTGGATCATTTCCCATCACCATGCAAACATCCCATTCAGCCATTAAATGCAAAACAAACCACTGGATAATCTTATTGCCTCCATTTTGTTCCCTGTTATTGGTAAAATTAAGAAATGAATAATCTATGCTTGCTACCTTCAGTTTCTCTCCTTCCATTTTCTCTTAATCCATTAGGCCAAGCTTTAAAGCTACCACACCTAAAAACTTCTCATGATAGGCTCCTCTGAGATCTATGGAAACCCAATGGTCAGTCTAAGCACTCATATTCCTTGGCCTCTCAGCGGCGTTCGGCACTGTTGCACCCTGGGTTTGCTCCTTTTCAGCCCCCCTTGCTGTTTCCTTCTCTATTTTCCTGCCTCTCTCTTCATGTTATGTGGCTTTCAAGGCTTTTGATCTCTTCTTTTTTTATTCGGTCTTTCCGTTACCTCATTCCCTCTTAAAACTGTTCACCAGCCGATGGCACCAATGTACCCATCGAGCCCCATTCTCGTGAACTCCAGACTTGCATACCTAGATGTGTCCTCCAATGTTCCACTTGCATTTCTAGTACATACTGAAATTAATATTGGCTGAAGCCCACACTCCATTTCTTCCTCCCTTTCCCAGATTGCTTTGATTCCCTCCCCAGTTTTGGCTAAAACAATCTTTCCAGTGACTCAGGCCACTGATCAATTTTTAGTCTTTCTTTCCCAGACCCTGGGCCAATCTGTAAGGAAAATGTGCTAAGTGTACTTTAAAAAATTGTATCTCCAAGACTTTTCCTTTTTTTGATGGATAATGGTAATAGCTATATGATAATATGACTGTATTTAATGTTACACTTGAACATGGGGGAAAATGCTACATTTCTGTTAAGTACATGCTGTGATATGGAGCTTGAATGTCATCTAAACGCTTTTTCTAAGGCTTTGGTCTCCAGCTTGTGTTGCTATTGGGAGATGGTAGGATCTTTTGGAGCCTAATGCAAGAAAGCTAAGCCATGGGGTGGGAGTGGGGAGCAGCCTTGCAGGGAATGCTGGGACCTCAGTCCTTCCTCTCTCTCTTTTCGCTTTCTTACCACTGTGAGGTAAATAGGGCTCCTTTGTGAATTAGTCCTGCCATGACATTCTGCTTTGCCACAGGCCCAGAGCAACAGGGCTGAGTGACCATGGACTGAGATCCCCGAAACCATGAGCCCAAATAAAACCCTTCTCCTTCTTAAATTGATTAGCTTAGGTAGTTTTCCTCAATAACAGAAAGCTAGTGCAATACATTTCACCCAACACACACATACACAAACGTATGCATGCACAGAATCTTATAGCTTTCCCCCACCATATCTGTTACTATGATGGTTAAACACTAACATCTCATGTGACTTATGTGAATAACCTCCCAAGTTCTTCCTGCATCTGTCTTTGCCCCCTGTGTTTTTCTCTCAGCTCAGCAACCAGAGAGAGTAATTTCAACCTGTTCGGGGCTCCTTAGTTTCCTTTAGCACCTACCTCTCTTCCTGCAAGGACCTTGGTTCCGAACTCACTTTGCCCCCTCTATACTTGTTCAGATCTCATCTCCTCAACACAGAGCACCCTGACCAAGTGTTAGTGCCACTTGCACTCTTACTTTAGAGATTTCTTCCTCTGCTTTCTTTTCTTTCTTTTTTATAACATTTCTCACTTTCTAACATACTATGCTATTTATTCAGCTTAATTTTTCACTATATATCTTCTCCTGGAATATAAAAATTTTTGCCTATTTTGTCTGTAGATAGATCCTAAGAAATTAGAACCATTTTTAAATGTGTTTCGTACAGGGTCTCACTATGTAGATTGGACTCATGGTGATTCTCCTGTTTTCAGCCTCCCAAGCACTGGGATCACAGGCACGCATCACCATACCCAGTCTCAATTGCTGCTGCAGTGTGCCTCTGGGGGAAGGGCCAGCATGGCACGCTGGGGATCAAACCCCAGCCTCTGCACTCTGCCTAAGCAGGCACTTTAGTCTGCTGAGCTATCTGGCCATCCCTAGAGCCATTTTTGAAACATAATATATAGCTAATAAATGTTTGTTTAGTAGATAAAGATTAGAAAGAGCACCAAATCTCAAGCTTGCTTGGAACACCCACCTATCTCGACTCAATCCTAATGGCAATATACAAACCATCTGGGAACAGAATAAACAGGTACAATATGAGGCAATGGACAATAAGGGCAGAGAGATGAAGTACATCTCATTGTCTATGTAAAAGGAATCTTAAATATGTATGATTGAAAATGATGTGGCCGTTGACCAAAGCAGAGTAAACTGTACTCAGCGTCTCTGTCAGATGGTCCAGCCAGGTGAACTACGGTGATCTATGGCTTCATGTCTTTTCTTTTTTTAAAACTTTTTATTCATTTCAATGAGAAATAGTTTCAAAACAGGTTAGTAGGACAGTAACAATAATTAATACATTGCATATTGTCTTTGTAGTAGTTATTCAGAGGACAAGATGCAGACATGATATCTTATCTAAACGATATTAGTACTGGTGCCTTAATATTATCTAAAGCCATTTAATATCATCAAAACCAAGAAGTATACATTTCACTTCTTGAGTAATTGCTATATTACTCTCTATAAACTCAAAATATTTCAAAACTAAAATATCTAGAATCAAGGAAAACCCACAAAATCAAGTAAGCCTATGGTTATTTATATAGCTATTCTAGGACTGATGACTTTTCACGCGTATGTGATTCTTACTGAGAATTGCACAGGGGTTTTTAGTTTGCTGATTCAGCTGCTGCCCACCTTTGCCTCAAGCAGCGTTCTTATCTTCTTCGCTATCCCCAAGAAGACAAGCATTCTACCAGTCCCCTTCCCAGTCTCTCCACATCCCATGTTCACCACACGTACCTTGGGTTCTCCCTCGGCCTCTCCCTTCACATCCAATCCACATCCCCTTCTCATCCCCCTATCTGTCCAGCATTTTCCTTCTTACTCTGGGCCATCAATCTTATCAACTCAACCTGTGCTTCTGAGAACATTTACTCCAGATTCACATCCTAATCTTGGAGTAGGTGCCACTTTCTAGGTGGCACCTGAACCACAGAGAGGCCTAGTTACTAGGTGCAAAGGTGGGATTTGAACATAGGCATCTAACTCCACAGTGTCTGCTCCGACCTATCCCTTTTAATTCATCCTGTACACCCTTTCCATAAAAGCCAGCCTCCGCCAGCAGCTCTTCAACTTCAGCATTACATCTTGCCTTATTATCAAGGTCTTTCACAATGTACAGCCCTTCAGCATTTTTTCACAGCACCAGCTTCTTGCCTTTTTTTAGATCTATTTTTAAAAGGGAAAGAAAATGAGCTTATCTGAAGGAGGTATTAGAGCATGAGAAATTAAATGAAATTATTAAAAACTCATTGGTATTTAACATTTTTGTTCTGATTTGGGAAGGCATATGGAATCAAGCAGGATTCTGCATCCATCATCTTGTAGAATAAGGTGATTCCGACAACTACTCAGATAGCTCATCTGGCAAGTGTAGGCAACAAAAGCCATGCTCTTCCCTTTACCTACCAACATAGCTCTCACCATATGGTAGGCACCAGATATATTAGGACACTACTGTGCATACAAACTCACACGACAGTTCTAACATTGAGATTCATCACACAGGGCTAGCACCAGGACCTATGTTCCTCAGGTCCTGTCATACTGTGATAACAGGACTGAGCTCAGTCTTACAGGTAACAGAGAGGTTGAGTGTTCATCCAGACGCAAACTCAGATGCTAAGCCTGAATTCAAGCCCAGGGAATTTTCAGAGTCAATAGTCATAAGAGTGAGACTATCTTTCTAAATAAGGTAAGGGGAAATAGCAGGGGCAATGCAACTAAACAGAGTGGTTACCTTCCCACCTTTTCCTTCACCCAGTTTCCCAGAAATCATTCAGTGAGGTTTCATTGAGCATTCACTGGATATATTTAAGGTAAACACACAGAAATAGATGTGGATCTCCTTCAGAGGATGAAACAGGAAAAAGGCCAAGTGGACCATCCAACCCCTCTCTTCTTAGCCTAATCTCTGCCCCTGACTCCGAAGCAGATATTCTCCTGACTAGGAATCTTATTAAGTGTAGAGAGCTGCGAGTAGCCACGCCTTAAAGACACAGCCACACCTTAAAGACACAGCCACACCTTAAAGACGGCGCTGGCTTCCTCTTTCATCCTCACCTGGGGGTGGATGCTCTCCATAGCAAATATCTTCTCGTTTTGGCTAAGGCTAAGGACTAGGGCGTTCCTTCCGTGTACCTGGACCTATCGGCTGTGCCCACGTGGCACTCCGGGGTTGGACGCCCACTGGTTCAAAAGCCATGAGCGGGCTTCCCAAAGGGGAGACTAGGAGGAGGAAGAGAGGAAGAAAGATGAAGAGAGGAGAAGGAGAAAGGAGAAAGCAAGAAAGCTAGCTAGCAGGAGAAGTAATATTGTATAGGGGTCCTGAATAAACCGTGGAAAGAAGAGCTGGTTGTCACGTCTTCCTTGCCGGCAAGATTGCGTGCGACAATTAAGAGCTCTTTCACCACTGTCAAAACAGCTCTCAGGAGAGTATCTGATTATTTTCCTGCAAGGTGAACATAACGATTCAGTAGTAGCCATATTGTACTGCCACACTTCTTTCAGTGACATTTACAGCATCCTCATATGGTTCAGGATGAACAGAAAGAAGGGAGTTGTTTGTTTGCTTGGTTTGGTTTCTGTTTTATTGAATTGGCTCACGTGATTATGGAGGTTAGTGAGCCTGAAGTCGGCTGGGATAGGCTGGTGTCCTGGAGACTCACAGAGGGGCTGTAATTTGAGGCCAAAGGCTGTCTGCTGGCAGAATCCTGCTTCATCAGGCAAAGCTGGAGGCCCACCAGCATTGCTTTACTGAAAGCTGAACTGCTCTGCTCAAAATCCACTCATTTAAATGTCAACCACATTGAAAAATAATAATAAATGCTTAAACTCCTTCACAAAAAAATATCTAGAATCATGTTTGATGAAATATCTGGACACCTTGACCTGGCTGTGGTGACCCGTAACATTAGTCATAGCAGCACTTTAAATTTAAACACAGAGAAGCTCAACTGGAAAACTGCTGGGATCCACCAATAGGCAGGAAGCTCTGTGGCTATGAACAAAGGCTCCCCCAGCTTACTGGTCTCACCGCAAATGGCTAAAACATTTCCTGGGAGGAATGGGACTTAGAAGAAAAGCTTTTCAAAATAACTTATATTGACTGACTAAATAGCAAAGGCAATCATCTCTAAATAAAGATCTAGACCTACTCTACTGCTCCTTTAATTATAAGGTTTTATCTTATTTCCCTAGAAAAATCAAGAGTAGTTATAAGCAGAGAAACCAACTTATCTAGTGTGTATGGAAATTTTCCTGCTGCCCAGAATAAGGGAGAACAACGAATTGCTTCCCAATAAATAGTTACATGACCCCTAAAATCCTGAATAGCTCTTCGGTGCTCCCTTGCTTGGTATGATTTCTTACGACACTAGGCATCTTTATCTATAAAGTATTGTGCTGAAAATTCATTCTGGTAAAGGTGTCAATGATTACTAGATCAGGAGTTATTTTCGATTCACAGCATTACAGATCTTCCGGATAAGTCAGTAAGGGGACAAGTCTCTTCCATGTGCACCGAGAGAAATCATTCGCTGAGTCATTTTGCTAATAAACCACAAAAAGAACGCTCTTGCCTTTTCAGAACATTTCCAATTCAGGCAGGAGCTCATGCATAGCGAGAGCCCTACTGGAGAGCCCAAGATGCCCTGAGATGGGTGGTGAATATTTGCTTGCAGGGAGGACACCAGGCAAGGACACATTCAGGGTTGAAGATTCTATGGAAGGGGCTAGGCCTCCCCTCCCAGGCTTTTGTCTGCCCCATTCATCTACTTCTTACCCCTTGGCAAACATCTCCAGCATATGTGTGTGCCAGCAAACTAGAGAAAGAGCTTCCTATCCACACATAATGTCTGTTACCTTTGGGAACTGGCACCCTCTCCTCGAGCAGGAAGGTGAACCTCTCATTATTTGGTATTTGAAGTCTTTCCTGGGCAAGCTTTATCCTCTTTCTCCTATCTCAGCTGGGCATCAACTGGGGCTTTTTCTGCCCCTAGACACTTACAAGTGCTGTGCTCTGCTTGGAATGCAAATGGTAGCTCCTACATTCCCCTCCAGGCCAGCAAAGCCAGGAGCTGAAGAGTTAGGGTTGTCAGAGAGGAAAAGCTACTGACTCTGTCCTGTATCTTGAGGTTTACGTCAGCATCAAATCAAGTTCGCCTCCTGGTGTTTCCGATGTCGGAGTTTCACTTTGAATCAGTGCCTCAAGTGAAATTCATTCTGATTGAATATGGTCAACATAACTTCCAGGTAGCTGGCAAATGTTATTTTAAAAAACGACTTGAAGTTGCTTAGTTTCACGAACTCCCTTGAGCTGAAAACCGGGCTTGACCAACGCAAATGCTCTGTGGTTTCAAGAGCGCGTGCTTCCAGTGCCAGCAGCATCCGCCTCCGACCCGCTGTAGCAAAGCCTCACAAAACCGGCTTTTGATGACCAGCGCTGATTCTGTAACTTGCTGCAAGGGATACCTTACTTTTTTCCCAGAAGTGTACAGAACAATTAAATTTTCTTAGTGCTTTTCTCTAAATGCTCACCACTAATCCATTGAAGACAAACATATTCTAATTCGGTTAACCCAGATTTGCTGGGAAGGATACATTTCTACCTCTGAGCAGGAGTCAAAAAGGTTTCCCAAAGCCAAACCATGAACCCATACCAACGGGGCAGTGGAGAAGAGGAAGAGAGATCAGACGGGGTGTTTTTCATAGAAATGTTTACTCAGTTTAGAAAGCTCTCCCTTATTCAAGTTCATGCATTTAAAGTGTGTGAGTGTGCCCGTGTTTACCCATTTGATCCTACAGTGGCCACTCATCTAGGAAGTGAGGGTCACCAGAAATGTTACTTTAAAAAATACATATTCACAAAAATAAGTGAAGGACTCTATGTTAGATCCCAAACTATTATATTGTTCAACATCATATGGTCTGAAAGAAATCTTAAAGTAGGCAGAATTCCTAGAGTAGGAGATTTAGTGATAAGAGGAAAGCTTCCCCTGGCTAATGGGATAGTAAAGGGATACATTAGGTTGAAAGATAAAAATGGAGTTAGAGCTGGTGGTTGTCTATAATCACAGCACTGGGGAAGCTGAGGCAGAAGGATTGTTGTAAATCTGATCCCAGCCTGAAGGGTAACCTCAAATGCATAGCAAGATCCTGTTACAGAGAGAGAGAGGGTATGAGGCTGAGGCAAGGTGAGGCGAGCCCTGTTTTGCAGAACTCTTTTGTCCAAGGGCTCAAAGTTTATAACAACTTATAGACAGCAAGCTCAAGGCATCTGGTCAGCTGGCAAGGTGTAGAAGACCACCTATACCACAAGATTGGTATTGGGCCGTGTTCTGTGCACAGTAACTGAAAACAAAAGTGATGGTGGCCAAGGGGGCTCTGTAGAGGAATAGTAGGGTGTACAATCAGTGAGCTAGAAGGGTGGGAGGCAATTACATCTGGTGGGTACAGAAATCATGTAAATACCCCAGAGACCCTTTAATACCATTCTTGTTTTTGAAAAAGGTCATTAACCATAGACATAGGCAAACTGGTAGTGAAAGACAAGTTTGTTTTTATCTGTGGCCTTCCTTGCTTTGGCTACTGAGTTAGTTTTAAGGACAAATGCTATTGAGAACTATTAAAATATTTATGATCTCAGTGTTCCTGTGGGCCAGGAGTCCAGGACCAGCCTAGCCGGGTGCCTAGACTCAAGGGCTTTCATGAAGTTGTAATCAGCTTGACTTGAGAGGAGAAATTCATGTCCATGTGCACTTACAGGGCCCTTAGCAGATTTTGGGGGCCTTGCCTCCTACAGATGGAGTTTCTCCATGGGCAGTTTGGGGGGCTCATGCATGGCAGAGAGAGAGCCAGAGATCACTAAGACAGAAGCCTGGCCTTTTTGCTTTATGGTCGCAGATGGGACATCCACCACGTTTACTATATTCCGTCCATAGAAGGGAGGTGCCAGGTCGAATTTGCACTCTAGAAGAATCACAAGTGGGAGCGACGGGAGGCAGCCGTCCCTAGAGAACCACCTTAGCGGCTCCCATTCCAGCCACCCTCCTTGCTTTCCTGTTAGTAGTAAGAGTGATCGTGGGTGATACTAACTTAGGAGGGATGCCTGAGAGTTAAAGGACAAGGACTGAAGGAGAGCTTTAGAAATGGGTCTTGGACAGGTAGTGTCCTCAAAGGGTCTTTATCCCACCCTCAGATCAAACTATAGAGGCCAGAAACATGCACTATAAGAGAATCCCATGCATGTGCCAAGCACACTAACACTTAAGAATGGTTTATATGATTTTCTTTCTCTAAATTGTATAGAAAAAAAAAAAAGGTAGAGAAATTAGGTAAAACTGACTACAAGGGAGACAAGAGGCAAACTGTTCCAGCCCTTGGCCACTTCTCCTGGGTCCGATCATGTAAATGATGCTCTTGGGCTGGGTCTGTGCACAGAGCGGCTCCTAGGTGGCGGAAGCCTGGCAATTCCAATTTCCTTTCACCAACTGAACCTCACAGGAGCTGTGCCCACACCCACTTGGAATCTGCCACCACTCAGTATGACGGACATCCCCCTCCACAGCTACCTTCTACCCCACAACCACACTCAAAACAACAAGTTTACTTGGCAAATGATTGGAAAATACATACCCTTTTTTAAAATTATATCTAATATACACCAATGCACCCCTCTCTGGGCTTTCTCCTTAACAATTACAAACATTCATTATTTTACCCAGGAGAAAATGGACTTGTGTCTAGCTGCAGTTTATGGCGGAAGGAAACATGATTTTGACCATCAAACCATGTTATCAGTAGCTGCAAGGCATGGCAAGATAGCATCAAAGCCGTTCTTTCATCCCAGAAAGTGATCCTGAAAAATACCCTTCCCACAGATAGTCCTCTACTTCATGCCCTAGGCAATCTGAACCTTATCTCAGCCTTCATGGTTACTATATATAATATACACAGAGGAATGTGTATATGGATACATTTTATATGTTTCCTATTATAATTTTCAACCTTTTATCTAGTTCTGACCATTGCGAAAATGAAGAATCGATACTTTCAGAGCTTTTAATATTTATTATGTCACTGCTTAGGTTTGTCCTGCCAACAAGGGCACAGGGGATAAATGTTGCTGCTTTTTAGCTTGTTTTTTACTTGATCTGCTTGGCCTATATTTTGCTAGTAGGCAGCTCTGTTTTTATCTGTGTTGATGAGGTCTGTAAATTACATTTGGGCTGGCGCAATTAAAATAGCATGATTTATTTTTTGCAAATCCTACCAAGGGTTGGGTTCTAGAAAGATGATAATTAAAGATTACAATCAACCATGACTATTGTCACTTAAAATGATAAATTTAAGTTTGACTTTGGTAGCTGGCCTAATCTGAGCTTTGATAGAGATTCCAGAGACACTGAGGATTAAAAGCAGAGACATTTTTTTCTTCCTTACTTTCGACTATCTGCACAATAAAGCCTTCTGAATTTTATTCCTCAATTAGAAAGAATTTCCAAGAATTATAAAATGTATCAAATAGTGTTCTAAAGTAACACCAGAATTAAGTTCAACTTCACCCACAGTTTTTATCTGTTGCTCCTTTACAGTATCTCAGAGGAAGATGGGTAAAACCTAGTGCTCATTCTGGACAGATACGTGTCATTCAGAGGTTGCCAGGGGTGACCACCAAGGATGTAACAAAGCCAGAACTAGCAATAGGGCTCCTGGCTGGTAGCCCCAAGTTCTTTATGCTTAGCATCATTCTAAACAACAAGCCTTTCACACTGACTCCACTTCCACACACATTGTAGATATAACAATATATTTGCTGTTCTCAGTGCTACAAATGTACTAGCATTGCATCACCACAGTGGTTTAAAAAGATTCCCCTCCCTCTCAAAAACAGAAACGCTATCGCTACCTCTGTCTTCAAAATTCCACCGGTGCTGTGAGAGAAAACCTCCTTGTGCCCAGTACAAGCACGAAAGCAAGTGACCAAGCCCAGTGTCCTTAGGGGCAGACAGAATCATGGCTGTCTTGCTGCAGGGCCACATGAGACAGACTTCACCCCTTCAGCGGGGCTCTACTCACAAAAGCACATCATTTAACTGAAGTCATCATTCGCCCAGGACGTTTCTCACGGGCAATGTTAACCACACCTATTTTCCTATTCTAGAAACCTCGAAGCATATGAATGATTCCCTCATGGCCTACATAAGAAAGTTCAGCCCTCTGCATCCTGCAGGGGTGTGCTATTATTTCCTCCTTCCCATATGTGTGGGTGGAGGCTACAAACAACATTTTCAAGAAAATCAGACTTTTTTTTTTTTTTTTTTTTTTTGTGGAACCGGGGCTTGAACTCAGGCCCTTGTGCTTACAAGGGAAGCACTTATTCCACTGAGCCATCTCCCCAGACAACAACATTTTCAAGAAATCAAAAAATTTTTGTAAAAGGGGTCTTAAAATTATCAAGTCAGGCTACCCTTTCTGGGCAGACAACAAAATAAAGGAAAGACAAGATAAGGGAGTTGGCCCTAAGTTATAGGATTGGTGAGAGAAACAACTGGAATTTAGGCTTTAGAATATCAACTTCTGCCCCAGAACTCAGGATTGACCTGTCAGGGGCCTTATTTGGGGGCAGGAGACAATCCAATGATACATTTAAAAACTGACTACACTTAGAAGTAACTTAGGCACAGCTGAGAACCATGAGAACCACAATATCAACAATGTAAAATGCATTAGACAGTCTTACTCAGTCCCCTGGGAAAACACAACTCAAATGAGACCAATGAAGGGGCAATTTTAGTCAAGACACACATAGTCCCACTGCCCTTGCTATTTCCTGCCTTGTAGATTATGATCGTTTTTAGCACTATGGGTAGATACTTATGCTTTGCTTTATTTAATCTTTTGCCTTAACTATTTAAACTTTTTCTTTAAGTTCTAGAAAAAAGGTTGAAAGATTTTTAAAGGTAATGCTCCCAGACATTGCCAGGTATTATCTTTCTTGTCTGCCTGTCAGTGATGACAGGGCAGGAACCGCACCTTCCCTCACTCACTGCACCACTGCCTCTCCTACCCTCAGCTCCTCAAGGCCAGAAGGGCTGGTGGTGGCAGGGACACTGGCTGGCTCCTGAGGTGACCTACAAGTTACTTACAAGGTGTGTATGTTTTTGTGATGGGGACACAGTTAAATAGCAAGAAGTGAAAGAATGCGTAAGTGTGACTCCCCTCTCTCATAAGAAGTCCAAGAAAGCGACGAGCTCAGCCTTCAGCAGACCAGCTGCCAGGTAGACTCCAGACCAAACCTGTGTTGCTGAAGAGCAACTCAGAGCAGCGGCTCCATCCTGCATGGTCACCAAAAGCTTCACAGGACCGGAAAGACCCAGGTAGTCCCAGAAGGGACAGAACTCCCCAAGGAAGGTGCCATGTCTTCCTCAGCTTTCTACCATGCCAAATACCTAAAAAAGCATTGACATGGTCTCTGATACTGGTGAATGAGACAGGATCTGTTCCGTTAGGCTCCTAAGGCTAAAGGAACGCTCCAATTCAGTTGGTATCTTAGAGGTGGATAAGGGTGAGAACCTCAGAGAAATGAGGCAGCAGAGCTTATGAGAGGCCATGACTGTCATCCTTGCAGAGTCAGGAAGCCAAGTGCAACCAGGCCTCTTAGAAATCTATGGGGGACAGCTCAAAATACTACCTCTCCCTCTCTCAGGGGGTCAAGCTGCTCCGGGGTCCCACTTGGGGTGCAGTGCTCTTCATTAAGAACACCACAGGAGCTTTCTTCTCTGGGGTCTGGCACCTACAATCAAAGTATCAAAGCCTTGCAGCAAATTCTTAAGATTTAGGAACCCACGTTCCCACGTTCAAATGTTCACCTGATTCCACTTGGCCGTGGCCACTGTGGGCAAGGTCATCTGCCTCTAACCCGGGACCCCTGGGGGCTGAGGCTGGGAAGGCATACCTAGACATGTCTATGTCAGTGAAAGGAGGGTTAAAAGGGGGCACAGACTTTCCTTTCTTGGGTAGAGAACAATTACCCACAAAAAAGGAGATACCTGGTTTATAGAGTCTGTAATCCTAAAATGAGTTTACAGTTTTACAAAATTAAAATACAACTCATGTTTCTTATAAATATATAACTTTATATATTATATGTATTTACAAAATCATACAGCATACAAATATTTTAAATGTAACACTAAGAACAGTCTTGAATCCAGGTTTGTTGGTACACACCTATAATCCCAGCACTCGAGAGGCTGAGGCAGGAGGACCGCTGCAAGTGGAAGGCCAACCTAGGATACAAAGTGAGGTCAAGGCTGGCCTGAACTGCATAGTGAAACCCTATCTCAAAAGGACAAAAGAAGTATTGAAAACAAAGATCCAAGGCATATTCCTGATTCAGTGTCCCAGGCCCAGATTTCTGTAGAAGTCTAAAGAAGAGAGGAGGTCTTACAGCCTGGCTCTTACAGTACCCTCCCTTCCCTAATGCTCTGGCCTTCTACCTGTAGCAGCTAACATGGTCCCACATGTATCCCCCCAATGGGCAAAGCCTAGGGCCTGAGCAAAGCCCCACACGCTGTTAGTCACCAGTTCTAAGGTAACAATCCCACAATCTGGAGGACTCAGTCCCAGAGCAAAGGCTGTTCTACAAGTAAATGCTGTAGTTGTTTAACTTTGTAAGTTAAACACTACACATCCAGGGGCCACAAGCTGCTGTTTCTTCCCCAGGCTCTGGAATCTGGAAGCCCTTGGTCGCAGCACCATTCATCTTCCGAAAGTTTCTTCACATTCAGCTAGTTCATCGATCCTACGCAGCAAATCTGCGAACGAAGGCCTTCCCTCCGGTTTCTACAATTAAAAAAGAAAAGCAGTGGGTGCCAGAATTCACTCTCAAGAAAGGTCTTGTTGCTCCAGCTCCTATAACCCAGAAGGGTACAGCAAGCAAATCACAGCTTTGGGCCTGGAAGGTACAGGCATCTCCACGCATGTCTGTCTCTCCTCTAAGTACCTCCCAGTGCTGCTAGACTAAGTGCTCAGCGGACACTTTCATGTCCCCTTTGAAGGACCTCCTGGAGCTCCTCTGTGCCTGTGAAATCAAGCCCTGCTCACCCACCACGGGCCTCTGCAACCTGCTCTCCTCCATTCCTTTGTTCCCCAATTTCACTCCCCTCAAAGCTTCACATGGCTCTCTTCTAAATCAGCCTAATCTCCACCCTCAAGTACACACGATGTTTATAATACCTCCGCACCTCTGAGCTGTTCTCCTCCTGCTCCCAGCGCCACTTCCTGCCCAGAAAGCCTCTGCCCACCCCAGTCAGCGCTCTCAGGACGTGGGCGGTGTTACAGCAAGTGACAGTGAGGCCGGCCACAGGCAGGCCACAGCCGCCTGAGCACACTCAGTCTTCTCATCTGCAAGGTGGCTGCCATAGCAGCTTGCACACCCAAAAGGGCTGCTGCGAGAACCAACCAAAAGCGCTCGGTGCGGGCCCTGCACACACCAGTCTGTGTCACTGTCTTTCAAAAGTTGTTTTGCTACCTAACCTCTTCCATGACGTGACATCCAGAACTCCCAGAGACTGAGTAAAGAGATCTTGGGAAGCTGAAGTGTGGAGGGACAAATTCTCCTCAATGAATGAATGATACTTCAGTTCCACAAGTGACTCACAGACAGGAAGGCAGCAGCTTCCCCACACCTGTTCCCTGTCCCTGGCTCAGCCACCCAGGGGAAGATTGTCATGTGGGACTAAGAGAGCAGCCTGAATTTATTAAATTAAGTATTATACTTTCCAGGTCTTCTCATTACTCAGCGCGGAAGTGAGGGGGTTGGCACCCTACTGACAGCCTAACATCACCATACAGCATACCTCACCTTCCTAGGCTGCAAAGGCTACCAGTCATCTACCCACTCGGCCCACCCCCAAGCGCTTTAGAGACTCAATGAGAGAAGGAGAAATAGCTATACCTCCTGCCAACACCGCACCATGACCTCATACACATATTGGGACGCCAACTTTGGGCGGTAGAGCCGGTAGCCTTGTGTAACCATGGTTACCACTTCATAATTGGTGCTTTTCTCAAAGGGCATTCTGCCTTCGGTGAATACTTCCCACATTAAAACACCTGAAAAAGGATAAAGGTTACAGAACGATGCGCTGGTTTCCTCCTTAGAGCATAGCTGACGAAATGAGGAGCGTGGGGCTTACCAAAGGACCAGACATCCGATTTGCTGCTAAAACGGCTGTAATTAAACACTTCGGGTGGACACCACTTCACGGGGAATTTAGCACCAGAAGAACTTGTGTACTGATCATCCAGAACATACCTAGAGGAAGAATGCCAGAGGTTTCTATGCCTGAAGTGTGAACTGTACTTTCCATAAATGATCTCATTTGCTCCCTTATAATCAAAAACTCACTTGTAAAGTCCCATCGGCATCCAGCTAAAGCCCAAGGCCACCTCAATGAGCACACCTGGCGATTTCCATTTCTCAGCATGACTTAGGGGCATGAGAGGGATACACCAGTAACCACACTGTCATTTTTATGTTTATCTTTTTATTTCATTAGGCAGAACAGGCAGAATACAATAAAAGAGCTTGCAAACTTTTTAAAAACAAGTTTGCTCTTTAGCCAAAATCTCACCCACAGGCCCACTCATGAGAGGAGAACTGCCCTAAAGAAAGTGGTGAGCAGGGGCAGATACATGCTTTGAGCCCTCCGTGACTCCACGGAGCACAATTTAAGGCTATAGCAGATGAAGAAAGCAAGTTGAAAAGGCAAAATGGCTGGGTGTGGTGTGCACACTTGTATTCTCAGCCCTCAGGAGGCTGAGGCAAGACGATTGCCATAAATTCAAGCCCAATCGGCACCACACAGTGAGCTCAAAGCCGGCCTGTACTATGAGACCGTAAAATAGAGGAAAAATGAATATGTAAATTGGTGTTATGAATACATTTATACACCCCAATATTCCCACACAGACACTCAGAACAACACCATACCATTTTTCTATGTGCACATACTTATGTCCTTCTGGAAGGACACATAGAATCTAGTAACAAACAGTGGCTCTTTCTGGGGAGACTCTGATCAGAGGTGGGAGATGGCAGGGCTTCAGCCTTTTCTACAATGTGCTCTGTACATATTTACAAGGGGAATGTATCTATTATTATATGTGCTAACAATTTCTAAAAGTTGCCATGGAAAAATATTAAAATAAATGCAGAAGCTTCCTTTGTTGTACAATACAAAGATGGTCACGGGCAGACGATGCTCCCAATGCAGACAGTGGGTTGGGTCAAGTTGCTGTCTGTCAGGGGAGCCTGAAATTAGTACACAAAGAATGTTTGAACCGTGGATTATAAGAAAACACAGATTTTCTAAAAGCCGAGTATCTGAAGAAGGCATATATGAAAATAGAGGACAGGCCACGAGGTACTCAACATCTTCCAATGAATCACAGAGAGCTGGGCGGCCAACAGCTCCGGGGTCAGAGGCTGACAGTGAGGGCTCCCGAGCTCTGCACCCGAGCTTCCTCAGGAGCTCACTCTGCTGTTCTAAGGCTGCCCGTGGGCCCGTGGTCTGGCCACCTTCTGGTTTCCTGAGTGGCCCAAACTCCTCCCAGACATCAAGCTTTGCCCTTGCTGCTCCTTCCACCTGGAATACTTCATGCTAGATTTTCACTAATGCGCTACTTTTCCCTTTGAGTCTCACAGGTCTTCCTGCCATTAGATCTAAGGAGCAGCCATCACTCCTGCCCCATCCTAAACTATCTCTTTTGAAGAGATAATTACCTCTCTTTATCAGATGTTTTTCTGAACAGTGCCAGATACTACGTACAGATCCCACAGGCCCCAGGGCCCTGTGACAACTGTCAGCTGCACCTGGGTAGCACTGAGGCCACAGACCACACCTGAGCAAATACACAGTGCTCTTTGTCAAAACCACTACCTCTATGAACACCGACTTGGGCATTCCAGAAAGTCTTCAGAACGTCAGTCTTTGAATTTTCTTCAACCATTTAAAAATGTGTGCTCCACTGCCGCTCGAAAGTGGCACAGCTGGGAAGGGCAGCTCAGCAGGCCACCGCACGCGCTGGCGGGCCTGCTCACGCGTCCTGCTCACGCGTCCTGCTCACGCGTCCTGCTCACGCGCCCTGCTCACAGCCCTTCTGCGGCTTCTTCCGCCACAGCAGACAGTGCGCTGGATGGAGTGCACAAAGCTCCATCTCCAGCCTGGTTCCAGGGGCTTGCACCTGGCTGGCAGCGTGGCGTGCCTCGCTTTTTATGCATGGAGAAATGGATGCGCAAACGAGACAAACTTTTTTTTACGGTCTTTTAAATCACTCTATTGAAACTACAAAAATAAAGTGATGAACGCACTATCCATCTGACCGCCAGCGTCTTCTGAAAACCCGGGGGAAGTTGTGTACTTAGCAGACTCTGCTACCACCTAGTGGAGAGAATTAGTAATACCACAGCCCACAGTTATTTCCATCCATTTGTCTCAGAACTGTTAAAGTTTCCTTATTGATTACCGCACTTATTAATTCCCGCATAACAACATGTGTTTGTGAACGTAACCTCCCAGCACATGTATTCAACCATACCTCGCCATTCCAAAATCAGACACTTTTACAACTCCTGCCTCGTTCACTAGACAATTTCTTGCAGCCTGGAAAACAGAAGTGACATAGTAATTTTTAAAAAGTCCACAATAACAGTAGAAAAATGCAATTTACTCTATCATTGACTATAATTCATTCAATATTTTAAAAGAGTAGAAATTTCTTCATGTAATTATTTTTATCCCCATGAAGGTGTCTCCAGGGTATGTGTGAAATAATAGGAAGAAAAAAATGGGTCAGAAAATCATGTTTTTAGGTCCGGCGGTATAGCTTAGCGGACTAAGCGCTTGCTTAGGTAAGCGCAGGGACTAGTGTTCGATCCTTGGTTCCCCCAGCCGCGCCGGCCCCGCCTTCGGGTGCGCTGAGCCGGCGATGCAATCCGGGCGCGGTGGCGCACGCCTGTAATGCACATGGGAGGCAAAAAGCAGGAAGATCGCTATGAATGTGGGCTGCATGCATAGTGAGACCCTGCACCAAAAAAAAAAAAAAAGAAAAGAAAAGAAAATCATGTTTTTAATAAGGTATTGTCACATCATTTACAAGGGCCAACAGGAAGGGTGACCCATTTTTGTCCTTCTGGCTCTACTCTCATTAAAATATGGGATTTTCTCAGTATCACCATCTCTTGAAGGCCTTCATCCAGGTTCTCAATAGTGAGTTTTGTGACACAGAAACCATCAAGGTGCTGGCCAGCCCAGGGATCAGCCACCTTAATCCTAAACTGTTAAAACAAAATGCTTGTAGGGGCCAGCCAGCCAGCTGAGGGCACAGGGATCAGGGCTGGAATCCCAGCGTGCTGTGTCATCCCCGCCCCTGGGGCACACCGACATCCCAGCACTAGGGAAGCTGAAACAGCAGCATCACTACAAGTCCGATCTGCGCAGTGAGACCCTGTACTAAATACATTGAAAAAAAAGAATGCTTGTATATAAATAATGTCCCATTTGTCATTTAGGAGGTTTCCAGGACATTAAAACATAATATTAAAAAATAAAATATTATATTCTCAACTTGTCATAGAAAACATTTGGATTATTTAATTACATTTCTTGCTCATTCTTCAAAGTTTAAGACATTAACTTGGTAGAAAAACATGGCATTTCTCCAAAGGAAGGAGTGATATTTTGAGCATTATAGCCCATGAACAGAATGCCATTTTCTTCCTGACTGTTCACAATCTTCTTTTATATATGTGGCAGTGCCACTTACACGAGTTTTTCTCCTGGTGAGTGCATGTTAAGGTTCTCCCTTCTTCCAAAGACACCCATTGTGCCTTTACTCAGTGGTCGGTAGAATTTTTCCAGGGGAAAGAAAACCATGAGAATCTTCCTCAGTGGGTCCTACGGACTATTACTAGTACCACAGGCACAAAAAACATCAGAACTTGTTTTGCCAACACAAGGTCTGTGCGTAACAGTCTACCACTGGTGCACCCGTTTCATAAGTACCGAAGAGGAGGGTCACTAGTTCATGAGTACCAATATAACTAAGAGACGTTCTTTCTCATCACTGAGCATAATCACCACAAATCACATAGCACACTTATTGGACAAGGCCTTGTGCCCCAGTTATACACTGTGGTAACTTTTATTGGTCTATGTTTGCAATACATATTGCATTTATCTCAGGGAACTGGCACAGAAACATTCACATTTCAATCATCTCACTTTCCCTTCGCCTTCCTGTCCTCCCTCCTCCCCATCCCAGACCCTGCATATCTCCGTTTCCTAGCATCTCTTTTTATTTTTCTCTTTAAATTATTTATATTTTAGATTTCTCAGATAGAAGCAACTCTGATTTTTAACTTTCTCTGCCTGACTTATTTCACTTAACACTACAGTCTCAAGATGCATCCATTTTCTTACTAATGACTCAGATTTGTCTCCATCATAATTATTTTAAAATCAGTACCAGCTTTCTTTTTCTGTAACTTCCAGGTGAGCCTCCATCTTTTCCTGGTGCTTTGAGGGAGAAAAGAAATCAAAGAATTTCTCAGACAGCTCCATGTACAGTGTAGCAGGTAGAATAGTTTAGGATTAGTGAGAGGCAGGCCAACCCTAACTGCTCTATTTTATCCCACTAGGTCAATGATTTCACTTCCCTGAAGCCAGATTTATTATCTCGAAAACAGTAGTGGTAATAAACTTTGTATGACGAACTAGCTCACTGGATTTTCCAGGAGATCAAGTAATGTACGAAAACTTGGTTGGAGCTACTCTATAAATTATCAAGAGTTCATAAAAGTATTTCCTTTAGAATTGTGAAGTAAAACACTGTTAGAAAGAAAAACTGGGTCCTTTTTAAATACACCACTGAGCATCGGCCCTGCCAGTGGCACAGAGGCCGGGCCTGCGAATTCACGCGCGGACAGGGCGCTTGGTTACCAGGTCGCGGTGGATGAAGCCGTTGGCCTCCAAGTACTCCATGCCCTCGCACACGTCCTGACACATGCTCAGCAGCAGGTCTCTGCTAAAGAGGCCTTGCCTCTGCCGGAGGAAATTCAGAAGGCAGCCTCGTTCCATGAACTCGGTGACGATGTAAATGGGCTTCTGCTGCGTGCACACGCCGTAGAGCTGCACCAGCTTCGGGTGCGTCAGCTTCCTGGTGTGAGATCGCACTCAGAGTTAGGAGAGGCAGAGAAAGGGGCAGGTGTTGGCTGGGGAGGGACCACTCTTGAATACAAAAGTGAAGCCTGGAAGGAGACAGTGACTTACATCATCACCTTAGCTTCTTCTATAAAGTCCTCCTCACACATGGCCCCTTCGCGAATCGCTTTGATGGCTACTTTGTACTGGGCTCGCCACTTGCCCAGCCGCACCACTCCGAAGAGCCCGCTGCCCAGCTCCCGCATGAAGGTCAGCTCTGAAGGGTTAATCTCCCACTTCTCTGTAAGACAGAGGGAAAGCAACAACAGTTACTAAGGAGAAGGCAGCTAATGGCACGGAGGGGTAAAGGTTAGTCAAGACCAACCTCGAAGTCACAAGCAGTGGGAGGCATGGAGCAGAGCTGCAGCCCAGCGGCAGCTCTCTGCTCCCCTTCGAAGTGTCACGGGACACACAAGCAAAGGAAGCAGGAGGAAGAGACTCCGCAGAATGAGATGCTAACAAGTGAACTGAAAGCTAAGGTGCTTCGTGGTGGCACACTTCATTAAGTTTACTGGCACACTTTAAGCACAAAATGACTGCACTCACTCTATGAATCATCCCAGGGCGTACGAGATGTCCTGATTTCTCTCTTTTGTCCTCCTCTCCCTTCAACCCATCTCTTCCCCTTCTTATTTATAAAGCTTTGCTTCTATTTTACCCTCTTTTATTTTTTTTCCCTCATTTCCTTCCCCTCCCCTCTATTTCCTCTTTCCTTTTGAACATTTTTTTTCCTATTTCAAAACATCAATGTACATTTTAACCTCTCGTACTCTTTCAGTGTCTCACACTAAGGAGATGATGAGATATGTATGCATGTGTGTCCCATTTATGTCACGTAAAAGTAGGGTCTCAAGGTGCTTTAAAATACACAGATCCTTCCTCCTTTATCACTCTTCACCCTGGATTTCTTTTTCTTCTTCTGCTTTACCGATTTAGAATTAAACTTGCCATTTTAGAGCCAGCCAGATACCTCATCGGATAAAGGGCCTGCTTAGGCAGATGCAGGGACCCCGGCATGCAGTGCCAGCCCTGCCTCTGGGGTGCGTTGAGTCAGAGACTGAGACTGGGCATGGTGGCGCACGCCTGTAATCCCAGTGCTTGGAAGGCTGAAAACAGGTGGATCACTACCAGTCAGATCTGTGAGGTGAGACCCTGTAGACTCTGTACTAAATACATAAAAAAAAGCCCTGCTATTTTAAAAAGCTTTTGCCAGAAGCAACAAAAACAAGTTGGAAGCCTTCTCTGTTACCTCTGCCCTCACATTCCACAGAAGAAGCTACAGAGCCAATGCAGACCGGGAAAGGCTATGAGGTGTTTTAGATGTAATGCTATAAACTTAATTTTTATTCACAAAAAGCTTTTTACTAGTTGGATATGGTGGTGCACACCTACAATCCCAGCACTCAGGAGGCTGAGAGAGGAGGATCATTTTGAGCTGGAGACTAGTTTGGGGTACATAGTGAGCTCAAGGCCAGCCTGAATTGCATAGCAAATCTCTGTCTCAAAAAGACAAGAACATAAGTTTTTCACTGAATTATTAATGATAAAAATAGAAAACCTACTCTGCCATAAAGAAGGATAACCCTGAATCGTTTGTGGATTGAGACCATGTTAAGTGAAATAAATTAGATGCACAAGTTTGAACATAAATTTTTCTTATAAGAAAAACCCAGAATATCGACAAAGAGCAAAATGAAAGATAAATACTAGAAAAATAGGGAGACAGATCTGCAAATGGCAAGGAGATCAAGAGATGGGAAGAAGAAGAGGGGAGGGCAGGAGCAAAGAACTGAGCTATGCTCTGTACAGGTACACTGACTTCCCATGATGAGTGTTATCACTGTGTGCTAGAAGCATGCACTAAAAAAACAAACAAAAAAGACTTTGAAAAATAAAATAGAAAACGTAGGCTTATAACAGCTATGAAGCACAACCATTTAAAACCCAAACTATAAACTTATTTTTTAAAAAGTTCCACAGAGTGGAATTTTACACATCTAAATTTGTTTAGTGATAAAAGATTCCAAGGATTGGAGGGAAATTTACCAATGCAGCACAAAGCAAGAGTTACCATAGCTGAAGCCTGCTGTGGTCGGTGCATTCTTCCCCTTTGTACTCACAGGGTACCGCAGCCTTGTGACGAGTCCTAGGAAGCAAAGAAAGTAGAGTTGAAGTCATCCTTAACCGTTCTGAATGGCCAAACACTACCCTGCAAACGCACGTACAAAATACTTCTGCATACTCTTCTACTGCTCATGCCCTGTGTGGACGACTGCGCTGAGCTTTATGCGTTCACTCCACATACTCTCTTCTAAATACTGCCATTTTAAATCAGGTCTCATGCCAGCTTCCTTTTTTCTGAAACATTTTTAAAGGATATTAAGAAGTTTCTAACAGCTTCTATCAGCAATTACTTCATGTTCTTTTCTAGTATAACTAAACTATGAAAAAGAATTATATCAGGCTACTTCAGATTTACCCTTCCACTCCTCCATCTCTTGGTCTGCTTATCGGGCTTTGCCTGACACAATTCACTGTTAACAATTTTTGCACAAAAATTAGACTGATATTTTAACAAATGGGAAGCATCAATTAGGAGAAATAAGTGAAATTAAATACTTTAGCCTAAGTTGTCTTTGGCAATAAATAAGAAATAGGAGGTGCTTCTTCTATAAACACTCAGAGCATTCACTTTATTTCTTCTATTATAGCCCATTTTTCAGTAATTTAAAACTGTTATATACACCACTGTTCCCCCTTAGAGGTAAGACCTGGGAGACTCAGGAGCTGTGACTCTTCAATCCAACAATCTCCTAAAATGTAGCCTGTTTTTTTTTTTTTTTTAACTATGCAGTAAGTGCTAAGTATATGTTTGTCATGAGTAGAAATAATGGACAATGTAAGTCTTATTCAAGAACACAAAAGAAAAAGGGAGGGGAATGTTAACATCAAAGAAAGGAAATAATAGGAAATACAGTTATCTTGGACAAATCAATATGAATTATTTCCTCAAATTTTAGGCACAGAATTGCAATATAGTCTAGCAAATCCACTCTTAGGCCAACACCCAAGGGAAATGAAAGCACATTTATTTCCCAGCACATTTCCATGAACACCTGTACACAACTGTTCTTATCATGAAAGTCAGTCTACACACAAGACGTGCAATGGTTCATCATTATTAATAAAAGGAAGTAGATGCCGCACTCAGAAGGCTGCCTGAACTTAGAAATTCCATCTTCCCAAAAAGTCCTTGGGACATATTAGACATAAGCAGAATACACAGGCTAGTTTCACATCCCAACTGCAATCATGTGCTCAGTTTTCTTTCTGAATCTCAGCTCTGCTCAGCATCTGATTGGTAACTATACAAACACCAACAAAACAAAAACAAGCCACAAATCACATTTATGCCTGTTGAAGCTCCTTAGCGTGAAACAGTACACTGCCTAGCCTAGCTCAGCAAACTCATCAAAGCACAACCTTTTATTGGAGATTTATATTTTTCCAGAATCTTTAGTGATATCTTCAGAACTCCCTCAAGCTCATCATATCTACAGTTTGTATACATCCAGCCATGTCCTGGTTTCCATAAATAGATGAAAGCCGCCTTATTACAACATGTGGGCATTAAGATCCCAAGCCCCTACATTTGGAGTTAGAGAAGCTGACCCTCTGTCTCATCCTTAGTACTATCACACTGCAGAATTATTCATTAAAGAGCAAAATGTAGATTTATATGTTGGCCTAAGAATCTAGCCATTCTACAAATAGTATGCTGGGTTCTACACAGTAGCTCAATAACTAGCAGTTTCTGTGTAATTCCTGTGTATCCAGCCCTGTGCATTTTTGTAATTTCTGATTATTTTAATAAACTTGTAGATTTTTCAATTAAAAGGGGGATAGAATACTTACACATGGTACAACTTGTAAAACTGTCAAAAACACTATGCTGCAAACTGTCAGAATCAGAAACTAGTTCCAACAGGCCACACAGTGCATGATTCCACTTCTATGAAATGTTCGGAATAAGCAAATCTACAGACAGAAAGTAGGTCAGCAGCTGCCTGGGGCTCAGCGGACGAAGGGTGGGCGAATGCTAATGAGTACCGGATTTCCTTGGGGGATGATGACAGTGCTCCTACACTCAGATGATGGTGACAGCACAATGCTGTAAATATACTAAGAACTGCACACTTTAAAAAGATAAATTTTTGGTGTATAAATTATAGCTCAGTAAAAAAGTAAAAATGCAGTTACAAAAGAACAATAGGCTTTGCAAAAAAAATTTGCTTTGCTGGGCTAGACAGTGTACTGTTTCACGCTAAGGAGCTTCAACAGGCGTAAATGTGATTTGTGGGTTGTTTTGTTTTGTTGGTGTTTGTATAGTTACCAATCAGATGCTGAGCAGAACTGAGATTCAGAAAGAAAACTGGGCATATGATTACAGTTTGGATGTGAATTTTGGCTTAAAGTGTTTAACCTTACAACTGTACAAAAGCAATATGCATTCAGTAGGAAATGTACTTGATTTCTGAATTGGCTCTTCATAGCTAGTGACTTTGCATCTTCCCAGACACTCAGCTAGCAATGTAAGGTGTGAACCTTCAAGGAATGCTTGGTGGCCGCAGTGACCCTCAACTCCAGTCAGCTATGGGACCGACTCTGCTCAGCGTACTGTGTTTCTAACCAGGTGGTTAGTGCTTTGGGTGTAATGAGCACACTGTTAATTTAGGCTGTTTGAACTTATGATAGGTGTATTGGACATAGTCTCACCACAAGTCCACGAGTATCTTGCACATCACTCTTTGGAAGTCTACAGCATAGAATAAAATCCTCACTCATCTGACAGTTCCTGGGGCTATGCTAAAATACAGATAACTTTCTCTCTCCCTTTTTAAATTTGAGACAGGGTCTCTCTAGGTTCCCCTGGCTGGCCTTGAACCCTTGAGTTCAAGCAATCTTTCTGCTCCGGCCTCACAGCTTGCTGGAACTATAGGCACATGCCACTCTACTTGGCTTAAATAAGACACAGTTGAAATTTTAGTTTAGTATCAAGAATATAAAGTGCAGAAATGTGAATATGCCCCATATATCATTAAAATAATTCCTGTCCTAAGTTTAAAACAGAGCTTATGAAACTTGATAATATTTCTCATTTTTCTTTGGATCTATCATTTCCTTAACATGCAGTAATTTTGTATCAATCATATTCTATAATTAGCTAACTACAAAACAAAACTCTCAATGAGAAAACATTACATGTCTGATCATTCTAAACACATTTTCATATTTGAAATAGATATTACAGCTTACTTACCTGCTGCGTTGTGCTTATGATATTCAATAAGCTCTGGTATTGAAACAAAAGCATGCTTTTCTGCTAGATAATACTTCTTTGGAGATGTTGTTGTCTCCTTTATGTGATAATGCCTAAAATTTGATGTACCTTCCCTATAACAAAAATCAAAATGTGTTACAACCAAGTTAAAATAACACAACTTTACTCTTAGATGCTTTCTACAGGGCAACCACAGGCTCCTTCTGCACGGTGCTTTCTATTTCATGCACATATCTTACTTTTGTTCACGTTTGTCCTAGCTTTGCATTTCACATTCATGGGGATAAATTTTGAAGGTGGCCACTGATAATGTATTTGGTCACTTATGTGAGACTGAAAAAGAAGGTCCTTAACTCCAGCCAACAATTCAAACTCTTAAAATGATCATTAGTTGTTACTACCTTTTGTCTCTGCTACTGGGATAAATTTGTAAATGCCTAGAACACTTGAACTCCCAAAGTAAATATATTAGATCTTAAAAGTCCACATTCTACTTTAAGAGCTTTATAGAATCCAGATATTCTTTAGTCATCACTTGCTAAAAATGCCTTCATGAAGGCTCTCTTTCGATAAATGTGTGTATCCTTAATGCTGATTATTAGGGCTTGTATCTAAGCATCTCCCCTCGTGCACTCACAGGCAGAGCTCCTGAGAAATGGCTGGATCAAGGATGTGTGACACTAAATTAAGAGTATGTGGTACTGGATATGTCCACTAAGTGCTTTAGCATGGTTCTGAGTGAATTTACTGAAAGCAAAAACCGCACCCTGGATGCAGATGGCACCAACTAATAAGCTGCAGCCTGGATGAAATAAAAAGGGAGAGGGAGGCAGGCTCCTGCTGCTACTTTTCTGCCCACCCTTCATGGATGGTTTCTTCTCTGCCAGCGCCTCTGCCCTGCCTTGTCTTGATCAGCCAGCTGTGGACTGAAACCTCTCCAAACTGTGAACCAAAAGAAACTTTTCTTCCTTTAATGTTGGGTGGCAGGTATCTTGACTTAGCAATGAGAAAAGTAACTGAGACATTGACGTTAGCTGGCTTCTGCTTGTACCTCTCAAGTCTGTCTCACTTCTACACCTGTGTCCCTTTCTCTAACCCAGCTATATACACTTTTTTTAGTCCCTTGATTTTCTGTATCCTCTCTCACCTCTAGGATCAAGTAGTTTCTATGGTCAGAAAGCCTCTCCTTCTTTCCGGCTTTTTTCCGCTTTACATATGAGGTCTCAGCTTGTGTAGTACTCGGGATAACAAGCACGAATGGCTCAGGCTGTCTTGGCCATGTGCCCCCAGCCACGCCCACACACATCGCCTGCGTTACGTCCCCTTGCGCTTGCACCATTTTCCCCACATGTTGCCTGTGTATCCTCCACTACGATATTGAAAGGGAAGATCTAGGCCGACTTTGCTCACTTAGTACTCAGCTCAATACACTATTTATTTGCTGAACATTACTAAAGCTTTTATGGCAATTTTTAACAAATAGGTGGATAAACTGATAGATACTGCCAAAAAATATATCCTTCATGAAAAGACAAATCATATGATATTTTTAACAGCAGGGGAACCCCTAAAGAACGTCATGTTTCAGGAAACTGATTACATTGCTGGCCATTGGAGAAGAAATTGAAAATGCATCTCTAGCAACCTGAACGACCAAAGTTACCCAAACAGCAATTCATCACAGTAATGAATGTCTGGTGGCTAATGCCTACTACTTTGAGCAACTGTTATAATTGTAAAGGCCAAAAGTAATTGAAATTCTTCACACAACATCCCAATATTAAAATATTTATACATTTTCATATTCCTGAATTATGTATACATTTTAGTGGTGAAAAATGTTAATGTTTAAATCAGTACTTGTGAAAATTAGAAATGCATACAAACAATACAGAGGGTTCATACAAAACTCTAAAATAAAAACAGAACAACTAAAAAAAAAAAACAAAACAAGTAAAAGAACAGTGTTACTTACCCTCCAAATTTTGTATATAGGGAGACTGTGTATAACCCTGGTTGACTAGAATCCCTTACCATAAAAGCGCCTTCTTTATCCTAAAATCCAAAAGGAAAAAATTCCTTTTTTAAAGAACCCAATCAATGCCATAGAAAAGATTCAAGAACCTGATTTTCTGACTATTACCTTTGCCTAGATAACCTGCTTGCAGAAGTGCACCTCCCCAGTAAGGGCTCCTAGTTTCTCCTCTACACTCTCGCAGTATGACTTCAGAAGGAACACTCACACTCCTCACAGTCACAAGTTCACACCTACCAAGCCAGACACTGCAACTCAGAGTCCTCTGCGGGTCCTTCTGGAACTAACAGACATGACTGAAATTCTAGTAGGTGCTGCATACATGGGAAAGCGGTTATTGAAAAATGTAAATCTTAACTACTGAGTTTCATTTCAAATATTGTTCATATTTGCTATAAGCTTCCCAACTGTATCTATACAGCATTTTTCCTGCAAATATCAAGTGCTCTTTGTAAGAGTGTATTTAAGCATCTTTAATTTCCCTGGAGTTTGATGTTAAATGTTACTCTGTACAAAAGGAGAGATGGAGGCAAAAATAAACAGAGGAAATCAAGTCAGAACTGCTTGAATATTAGTGAATGAAGACAATGCTAAATGAGTAACAGATAAATCCTTCACAGGTTCTAAACAACAGAAAAAATCTATGAGTCTCAAATACTTCCCTACCAATAATCTTATCAAGTCAATCTCTACCATTTACACTGTTTTAGGATTAAAAGTGTGTTTCATAATTGAAAATAAATTTTGCTCTTATTCATAAGTAGATTTGAAGTAAGACCTTATAAATACATATGATCAGAACAAATACAATAATTATGCTAATTGATCAATGAAATATAATAGCTTCCATTTGTGTACTGAAAGCTCACTATTCTAATGTTTTCATATGTGAGTGTATATAATCCTGAAAACAGTCTTGTGATGATGTAAAAATGCCCCTTAATCCATGTATTACTTCACAGGGAAAAATACACACACACACATGATAGAGAGAGAGAGAGGAGGGAGGCTGAGGCAGGAGGATCACTGAGTTTGAGGCTACATAAGTGGGCTACATAAGTCAGCTCAAGGCCATCCTGAACATTGTAGTGAGACCTGTCCCAAATAACAAAACAACAAAAACAGGGTCATAGATATAGCTCAGCAGCATAAGCACCTGCCTGGAAAACACAAGGTCCTGAGTTCAATCTCTGGCACTGAAAAAAAAAAAAAAAGAGAGAGAGAGAACAAAAACAAACAAACAAAAAACTGAACAGTGTGGAAAGGCTGGATAACTTGCTCTAGGTCACAGAGTGAGTAGCAAAGAAGGACTTGGACACCAGACGCTTAGCTCCACCCTCCTCTAAGGGCCTCTCCTTGTGAGGTCTTCTGGAAGGCACACAGGAGTCCTGCAGGGACGAGCACCGGGAGAGGACAGCTGACCGAGTAACGCCACCTGGAATTACTTTCACAGCATAAACGAACAATCAAAAAACCTGGACTGATGCTGATAAACAGGAGAGAACAATTACTAAACAGACTAGATCAGAAATGCAGGGAGCTGCAGTCATCTTCTAATGTAGCACTTTTGTCCCATATAGATACAAAATTGGAACAGGAACATCACAGCCAGACTCAGGTCTTCCTCAATTAAGTCAGTTTCCTGTGCACTATACTTGATCTTCTCCCTTTATCTCTCTTTATTGTGTGAGAACTTCAGCACATTTTTCCTTAGGGCAGTTAATATATTATTAAAATTCATTGATAAATGAGATTACACGATACAGTGTAAATTATTCTAAAACAACTTCAAGCAAAAAAAGAAAAACACACTTAAGTACAAAAATCAAGAAACCAAGTAATAGGAGATGGCTCAGTAGAATAAGCACTTCCCTGGCAAGTGCAAGGGCCTGAGTTCAACCCTTGGTTCCACAAAACAAAAGATAAAAAGTAATAAATCAATAAGAAAGAAAACAAGAAAATGTTGTGTATGTGTATGTATGCTTAGGGCTTAAATTGTGTCATTTTCCTCACAACCCCTGCAAAAAAGTCTACAGTCCCAAGCCCTAGTATTTTTTAATGTGATCTTATATGGAGGTCAGAGATAGATGTTTTATAGGTGTCTTTGGTGTGTGCATGTGTGTGCATGTGAGTGTGCATGTGTGCGTGTGCATGTGTGTGTGTTTGTCCAGGGTCTGGGTAATCTGCCAAGTATGGCCTAAGACTTGCATCCTCCTGACTCAGCCTACAGAGTAGTTGGAATACACACCTGTCACCACACCCAACTCAAGACAGGTTGTCAAGTTAAAAGGAAGCCACTAGTGTGGACTCTGAATTTGATATGACTGGCACTCTAGTGACATTAAGTATACATGCATAGACAGACCTGCACAGAGTGAAGAGGACATAACAAAACAGGCGTCAACGGCCATGCATAAGCTAAGGGGACAGGCCCACAAGAGTTTCCCCTGCAGCCCCCAGAAGGACCCAGGTCTCCCTCCTTTGCCTTGACTTCGGGCTTCTAGCCTCTGTAACTGTGAGCCCAGAAAGTTCTGTTGTCAAAACCACTTAGTTTGAGGCACTTTGTTACTAAGCCCAGAAACTACAATAACAATGTTTTCTTTTAAATAACATTAGGGAAAAACCTCTTTATAGCATTATGTTTTTATGTGAGCCCACTTCGTAGGTGCTCATTAAATTGCGTTGTGCTGAATCAAACCCACGAAGTAAGCACAGCACTCACTTCAGTTCTGAGGAGCTGCTCTGCCTTGCTTCTATTTGTGTTTCTGCAGTACCATCTAAACAGGAAAAATACATACAAAGTTAAACCCTCAGAGTTCTACAAGTTATTTTTCACAGGCTATCTTTACAGGTAGAACTAATAAATTCATCAATAACAAATACAATAAATAAGAACAGTGCATGACATCACTCATCATCTCAATAGACAAAACTAATATTTTGATGTACACATTCCAAGCCTTTTCCTATGCATAATTTTATTTAAATAATGGGGCCAGGGAGATGGCTCAGTGGAATAAGTCCTTCCCTGGCAAGCATAAGGGCCTGAGTTCTGCCAAAAAAATAAAATAAAATAATATATGTATGTCAGTGCTCTTATTATTTCATTAAAATGAGATCAAACTAATTGAGGCATCATAACAAATTTTTCACATTTTTTTTGCAAGTCAATATAGTTTTGTGTATATTGTAGGATTTGTCAGGACTTATGCAAACTACTCTTCATTACTTAACATAAAAATTATTTCTAATGCATCATAACTGTAGTTGCAGCAAGAATGGATGTTATTTCACCGATTCAAACATGCAGGATGCATCACTTTACAGTGGCGTGAATTCAAATGAAACTCAGATTTCATCTCAAGTCACTATGGTGGCTCTCCACTCAGTCAGTGTACAGGAGAAACCAAGTGAAATTTAAGTGCAGGCTGCCTGGGTCTTCCAGATTGCTGCTTTCCACACTCCCAGTCCCTTGTGGTCACCCAAGCAGCTCCTTCTCTCCCTCCAGTCCCTCCTCCTGCCCCAAGCCACACCCTACAGGTCCATGTCCTTTATTAACCACTGGGAAACTCTTCTCCTGATGCTGCCATCTCCCACCTCATCCTCAGAGGGACCCTCCCTCAGTCTAATGCCTTCATGTGACTTCATTTTGTAGGAATGTTTTGTACCAGGGATTGAACTCAGGACGTTGTAATTGCCAAGCAAGCGCTTATGCCTCTGAGCTATTTCCCCAGTCTGTTAGATGCTTTTTTATACACTCAGGGACTTCAAATGTGAGCAAGCCAGCTACAAGCCACTGGAGCATTGGAGTTCCCACCACCATTTCATTCTTTCATAAGACCCCACACCTGTCTGTCTCTGGCCCAACAAACACCCTGGAGGAGTGAACATGAAGGCTTCCCTCATGGGGAATTACAAAAAAAAAATAATAATAAAATAAAAAAAAATATATATATATGTTTATATTTTGTGTATATATATTTTTGTGTATATATATTATATATACAAAAAACAAAGTACAAGAAACTATAAGATCTTTTTCTGTTTGGATTCTTCATAGCAGCAGAAGACACATTACGAGTTAGGGATAACAAGATTTTTTTTTTTGCTGTGCCGAGGACTGAACTCAGGACCTTGAGCTTGTCAGGCAAGAGCTTATTCTACTGAGCTATCTCCCCAGCCCCAATACATTTTATTTAGAATCTGATGTCATGAACCAGGCTCAGAAGTTTCAATATCTTATTACTACGCATTCTATTTCGTGAAATGAGACCAAGTTCAATGAAATTGCAGTGTTGATCAACCCATTTCTGAATGCAATTGAGAAATACAATACAGTAGGAGAATGAAATGAATTCTAGCCCTGACCCTTCCCCACTGATACATGACACATTTTTAGATGACAAAAAGTCATAAAAATAATTAAATAAAGATACGTAGAACTCTATACATTCCAAATTAGTGGGATGTGAGATATGAGAAATTTCTATTTGCTGGCAACAGAAGATCCAGCCCCACATCTTCACAGAGAGCATAAGCAGTAGAGGGTTAGGGACAGACTCAGGGGCAGGAAATGAGAATAGCTAATCTTCTTGTGGAGAAACTAGTCCTAAAAGACTGAAAGAAGGAGTTCCCTTCCTAATCTATTACATTCCATCTACTGGGAAAGGATAAAAAATAAGTGGAAATAGAGAACTCACTGCACAGAGAGCAAACTCATTGGAATCCGGTTCCAACAGGACTTCCTTAGGGTGTTCTTCAATTCCCTGCAATGGATGTTTCCATCCTTAGGATGTGTTATAGTTGGGATCTGGAATGTCTTCTCAAGGGCTATGTGCCCAGGGCGGCACTATTGAAGGCTGCAAAATCTTTCATGGCAGGTGTGGCCTTGTGTCACAGAGCTGTGCCCTCAAAGGGGACTGTATGACTCTGCCCCCTTCCTGTTCCTGTCTGCTCTCTGGCCATGATGTAAGCAGTTCCCGCAACTCCCACCATCAAATGCTTCTTGCTACAGGCACAAAATGAGCCAAATACATTACAGACTGGAACCCCAGAACCACAAATCAAAATAAGTCTTTTTGAAAGTTAACTGTGGGCTGGGGAGAATTTGGTGGTCTGAGCACCTGTCTGGCAAGCACAAGGACCTGGGATTGGTCCCCAGTACTGTATGCTGCACTGGCCCTGGAGCCTTGGGTACACCATGCTGGCCATTGAAACTGAGCATGGTGGTCATGCTGTAATTCCAGTGCTGGGAGGCTGAGACAGTAGGATCACTATGAGTCTGCGCTATGTAGCGAGACCCTGTACCAAGTAAAGATAAGATTAAAAAAATTTTTTTTAAAAAGTTAATTGTCTTAGGTATTTTTTTGTGAAGCATGTGAAGCTCAGACTTTATGCATATTTTAAAGGAAGGAAAGAATAAGTAGGGAGGAACAAATCAGCTGATGGGTACTTCCCAGCGGCTCCTCATGGCTGAGCCCATGACACCTAGCCCCACTGTCACAGTTTGGATCTGTAATATTCCCCAGTGACTCACGTGTAGAAGGCTTGGTTCCTAGCTTGTGCTGCTATTGGGAAGTGGTAAAAACCGTAAGAGGCAAGGCCTAGTTGGAAGAAGAAGGTCACTGGGACCACGCCCCTGAAAGTTACACTGGGGCCTGGGCCTTCCCCTCTCTGCTGAGCAGCTTTGCTTCATGGTGCCTACCTTGCCATGGTCTTCTGCCTCAACACAGGCCAGAAACAATGGGACCAGCCAACCACAGACTAAAGCCTCTGATACTGTGAGGCAAAATAAATCTTTCTCCCTTAATAGACAATGGACTGACACATCCAGGCAAGGAGAAAAAGACCTGAATTCATCCTATCACAAAGTGGCATGCATGCGGGTGGCCTGTAAAGGAGTCAGACGTGGCAGCCATACACCTTTGTCTCAAACCTGACACCGAGACAAACCTCATCAGATGTCAACCCTCGGCTATCGGAGCTGTGTCTCTGGAAATTATGTCCAGGATTGGTAGGTACCTTGTCAGAATATTCTCAGACATCACAGCCCTAATATCCAGTCAACTGGGTCAACTGGACATCCCAGAGAATCAGGACTTCCTAGAAGTATCTGGACAAAGGAGAAGAAGAGGCTGGTCACACTCAGCCCTGCCTAGAAAGGCCAGAGCCTGACCAGGTTGCTGGGGAGGGTAAATTTTCTTCATGAAAAGAAGACAAGGAGATATGAAGGAAAAATATAAAATAACCAACCAATCAGCCATTTGTCTGTTCTTCACGCTTGGTGCTGTCTCCTAAGCAATCCATTCAAAGCCTTCAACCTTCTGCACTTTCTTCCTGTATCTTTCCATGGAGAACACCCCTCCTGATCTGTCAGCAGTTGTTCTGATCTCCTCACCAACTGTTCTCTGGGTGTGGAGGTCAGAACTAGGTTACTAAGAGCCCTGGCAGCCGTGGGACTAGCAGTCCTGGATCCAGTCCAGGGACAGACTGTGGCCTGGGATTCCCCATCAGCCGATCCACACGAACAGCACAGTGATTGATTCAGTAGCTGACAGAAGGCTTATTTTCTAGCACTGGGACATAAGAGGCATTACAGGATGGGCTATGGTTAAAATGAAGCAAAACATACCATGTAGCAGGAAAGCAGCAGAAAAGAAGAACACTGTCTGCTCATAAAGAATACACCTTTCCCCTGCCATCTGCCTGGCAGTGGCACAACACCACACAGAGTTCTGGCCCTAGCACACATGCAGAGGTGACTCCCATGCCAGAGCCCACATGAAACAGAAGCAGAGACATGCAGAGGAGGAAATCCCTCACAAATGATTAAATTTCCAATGACAGTGCAACCAAAATGCTCATGGCCATGAATCATAAACTCTGGCACTAAAAATCCTTCCTTGAAATCTGAAGAGTCATAAGAGGAGTTCTTATTAGACAGGGTTTATCTGATTTTCAAGCATCCAGCTGCCCAGTTACAAGTTAGTTCTGTATCCCTCGGAAGCGGATTCAAATTTTCACCTTTCAGGATCTTCCCTGTTTCTTTCTTTTGTTTTTTGGCAGAATCAGGGATTAAACTCAGATCCTTGCACTTGCCAAGGAAGTACTTATTTTATCCCTTGGAATCAGGTTCAAGTTTTCACCTTTCAGGATCTTCTGTGTTTCTTTCATTTTTCTTTCATTTTTTATTATTTTTTTAATTGAAGAACAAATAGTAATAATGACAGTTTCAAGACAAATTAACAGGACATATTTGATAAATTAATACATTGCAAACTGTTTTTGTAATGCCTTGATGTCATACAAGGTGCATACATGATATTATACTTACATACATTATTACAGTAGATGTCTCTAACCAGTGAATCAAGAATGTAGCTATATACTTATCTTATTTTTTTATGGCTGAATTATATCACATATTCAACAATTAATACTTTCTACCTTGTAATCTTCCTAGTGTTGTCCATAGCACTAGAAGCCAACATAATATCTTGTCCAACCACTATTAATGCAAATCTTGCTTCTCATAGAATTATGCAGAAGCATGGCATATTTATCTTAACTTTACTGTTTATACACACACATCTTGGTTCTTCCTTTGTATATCCTTTTTTTTTGTCTAGACCTGTCAAAGATGAGCACTCCATTGTCATTGAACCAATTTAAGTGCCTGAACTCGGCAACACAATCCAACACAGTACAGCATTCCACAATAATAGTGAGTTATCTGAAGAAGTTGTTGACTATAGCCATTTACAGCTTAACTTATTATTATGGCCCCACATTATATACCTCATTTTTATACTTTTCTGCTAGATGGTTAAGACTGAGATAGAGCAAGACCTATATACCAAAAGATGTAGCTTTTGTTTCTGCTGAGGTCAGTGAAGTCCCTTCAGGGTTTATCTTGTAATCTTCTACCTTACTCTGTAGATGCTTTGTCTGTGTCACCCATGTGGATGAGTCATGGCCAATGCTTCACCAGTTTGCTCTCTGTGAGAGCCTGAGAGAAAGTTTTCTCTCCATGTGGCTCTCCCCAGGCACACTATAGATCATCAATGTCTTTCCTCTGTGGCTCCATAATCTCCTTGATCAGAAAATTTGGGGCACAACTGGGTTTCATGATGTTACAGTACAGGTTCTCCTATGCCCTGAGGCTTCGCTGACCTTGAAAGGCTAGGGCCATAATGTTGGCTGGCCTTTTGCAGAACCGCGGATTAAACTCAGAGCCTTGCACTTGCCAGGGAAGCACTTATTCTATTGAGCCATCTCCCTGGCCCCCTCGAAGGGTTTTGCTTTCTTATCCCATTCTATCCAGATAGTCATGCCTCCATGACAAGGGTGCCTGCAAAGGCACTGTTAGGCAGTGCCGTCACTCTGCCAGCATCAGAGCTATATTCACACACAGCTTCACAACTGCACACCTATGCTGTGTGGTACATGGGACCTATCACCTCTAAGCTACAAGCTTGCACAACTTTGTAACACAACTGCAATTATTTGTGTATCTAAAATATTCTTAAGCCTAAAAAGGTACAGGAAATACTAGGTGACAGGAATTTTGTAGCTCACTCATAGTCCTACAGGGCCACTATCAAACAGAGTCTCTTTGGGCCAAAATGTCTTAAATAGTACATGATTGTATATTGTTTATACTTCTACCTATTTCTAAAAATCACTTTTAAGAACTTAATAAAAAGTATCACTTACTATTTAGTCCTTTTCTAGACATTAATTTGTGATAGAATGAAATATAATGCAGCTATGAAAATAATGTCAAAAGATAAGTCATGGTAAGGGGAAGTATTTACTCATATCATTAAATCAGGAAAATGATATAAAACAGCAAGAGCAACATGCTTTTATCTTTTAAAAATATTGAAAGGAAATATACTAATATAGACAAAATCAACTCTGATTTATGAGTAATTTTTTCTCATTATATTTTTTCTCGTTTCAAGATTTTAAAACAATAATCTGATGTTACTGTTTCAGTTAGAAAAAGACAGCAATACAATATTTTAAAGCTCCTCTTGGAGGGCCAGGGAGATGGCTCAATGGAATAAGCACTTCCCTGGTAAATGTAAGGGCCTGAGTTCAATCCCCAGTTCCACAAAAAATAAATAATAAAATAAAAACTGCTCTTTGAAATTTTATTCCTCTATTTCTAATGAATGAACAATGACCTATAGTTCAAACTCAGTTACACTATAATTTCTTTAAAATCAATTCAGTTGTGAATGCTTACAGAACTCTACCCAAGTATCTCCCAGAAAAACGCATTATGGATACTAATTCTCAGTTTTTTATCATGCCAGACAACTGAATTAAGGACATGTTAGAACCACCTTCTAAAGATAATAAAAAATATCCATTAGTCTTCAAAATGCCTTATATAACTGGAAAATTAAAATATACCACTGTTTTTCACACTCAAAAAATAAACATTTACTTACTCATATTGATCTAAATTGTTTGATTTCTTTCCTATTACATAATTACTTGGGATATATCCTTCAGTCCTAGAAATAAGAAAAATATGTGTTAGGAAAACAGAAATTGCTGAGAGATTACTTAAGAAATCAAAGACTAGTAATTTTCTGGAATAATTTAAACCATATTGCCTAAAGCGTGGGAAGAAAACTGGCTGTCCCCCAATAATTCCACATACTTGTATCACTTGCCCCTTTACAAAGTATGGCCACACTTGATCTCACACAGGCAAACACCCATGTACCCATTTTCTGGTGGGGAAACATGAAGGACTTTTCCAAGGCACCAAAGCTTGCCAGCAATAGGGTCAGAACTTGAACTCTGAGTCATGACCAGGCCTAGTGTTTTCCCAATATTCCACAATACTTCTCTAGAATTTATAGTTTCTTAGGATGTTTTTAAGAAACTACTGCTTCACTGATGTAAAAGCACTGGATAAAAGCACACACCAATGACCCCATAAGACAGTTTCACAAAAAGTAGGTCCTAACCTCTACGTTAATTCATAGGGTGTTAAAAAGGTAAGTTCCTTAGCTGGGCAAGTTTTTGTGTTCAATTCCCTGTACTGCAAAAAAAAAAAAAAAAAAAAAAAAAAAAAAAAAAAAAAAAAAAAAAAAAAAAAAAAAAAAAAAAAAAAAAAAAAAAAAAAAAAAAAAAAAAAAAAAAAAAAAAAAAAAAAAAAAAAAAAAAAAAAAAAAAAAAAAAAAAAAAAAAAAAAAAAAAAAAAAAGAAAAGAAAAAGAAGAACAAAAGGCCAATTCTTGACTCATTAAGAGATTCATATTGAGAAGACCTAATGGGGCCAAAGAATATGCAATTTTATCCCAGATTACTCATAATGCACATTACAGTTTAGGAAGCATTCGGTTGGTAGGAGCCAAGATATTCAGTATAGAAAACAGATACACTGATAAAATTAAAAATCAAGTAAAACTTAGAGCCAGCCATATAGCTCAGTGGATTAAAGCACCTGCAAGCAGGCACAGGGGCCAAGGTTTGATACCCTGGGCCTGCCATGCCAGCCCTGCCCCCAGGGCATGCTGAGATGGCAATTAAGACTGGGCATGGTGGTGCACGTTTATAATCCCAGTACTTAGGAGGCTGTAAACAGGAGAATCACTACACTACAAGTCCAATCTAGTAGTGAGACCCTGCACACCCTGTAGACCCTTCCCTAAAATTAAAAAAAAATTAAAAATCAAGTAAAACTTAATGATTTTAAATTTGAATCTGAACTACTTGTAAAAACTCATCACATATATGTACACATACTAAACAGTAGTTTCTTTAAAACACTCTATGTATGCAGCCTTTCTGTATTGAGAAAAGCCTAAAAGCAATGACAATCCAGCAGCAATTAGAGACTGGCCAGACAGTTCAGTGGACTAAAGCACCTGCTTAGGCAGACCACAACAGTCAGGGTTCAATTCCCAGCCTGCCGTGCTAGCCTAGCTCTCGGGGTGCTGAGAGAGAACGATTGAGACTAGGCATGGTCGTGCATGCCTATAATCCCAACGCTTGGGAGGCTGAAAACAGGAGGATCACTACAAGTCTGATGTATGTAGTGAGACTGTGTAGCCCCTGTAGATCCATAAAAATGCATTTAAAAAAAAGAAAGAAAGAAAACAAACCAAGCATTGTGACTGCCCCTACATAATTTAACTAAAAAGAACCAGCATGCCTTGGGAAAATGCCAAATTGCAAGTTTGGCTAGGAAGCAGACAGGGAAAGTTAGAGCTATTTTACCAAGCCAGAAAGCAAAGAAGTTCAGAAAGACTGGTGGGAATCTCAAGGAGGCTGCTTCCATTGACCCAAGAAGGACCACTCAAGCACACAGCACGAGGGTTGCAAGGGACTGACCTCAGCCCATGACGCTAAGAACAGCGGTCTAGCCATAAACTCATGCTTCTGAAAACTGATAAAAGTTAAAGATTAAGAAAAAAAATCTATCTTTCTTCTACTATATGAACTAAATGAACTCAGTTCTTCAGAGAATAAATGTGATGGAATTAGCAACATTAGAAAAAACACCATTTTGTAATCCCTAAGGAAACAATCATTACTGGATGTCAAAGGCCCTGGGGAAAACACAGATGGAGATGATGAAGGACAGGACTGACACTGGGACCGTGCAGCATCTTGGTATCACTAATAGTGGGACAGGCAGAGATTGACTTCGAAAGTGATCAAGCCACTAGGTTCAATCACCAATTTTCATAAGACACAACATTGAGTTATGTTAAATGGTAGCAAAGGAAGCAATCAGCCTAATTCAGAGTATGGTTCATCTTATGGGGTAAGTGATTGTGATCGGATTTCATTAATAAATCAGAAATGAGAAAAGGATGGTAACACTGATAGAATAAAAGAAACATAAGCAACATGTCAGCCAAAATGCAATGTGTGGATTTTCTTAGATTCTTTTTTGAACAAAGCAACTGTGAAATTACATTAGAGCTAATCAGGGGAAATGAATTCAAGTGCTAGTACCACCTTTAGGCCTAGCCACAAGGGCCGTTGCTCTGACTGTTTGAAGAGCTCTGCTAAAATCCATTTACCTCACTGTTCTTCCAGAGCATCATCTGGGTAATCAGGATCCCAGAATTCCTTGCCCATTTCTAAGGTCTACATGGCCCTCTCTTCTGAGTCTGCTACGATAGCCAGTCACATACAGTGCCTCCCACTGAGGCCCAGGGGCAGCTCTGTTGCAGGGAGCTATGGCAAGCCATGTGGACAAAGCTGGAATGGATGGGCTGGAAAAGGCCACAGTGCACAGAAGACATGTAGCCAGGGCAGAAGGGACTGGGAGAGCCACAGTGGGCTCCAGCTTTCTAACATGGAAATCTAAACTCAAACCTTGCCTTTCTTGTCATTATGAGCTACATTTGTCAAGTTGGAGGATAAGCAACACTTTACCAGTTTGTCAGCCTGACTTATTATCTAAATATACAAATATACAGTATATAGGCTATCATCTGCCCTTCCTCTAGGCTTAAAAATGTTAAGGAAAAGTATATAGATGATTTTTGTGTAAACTATTGCTAAGTATGATCATGACATGGCAGGTCTTATTGTTTTTAAGTTTTAAGAAGTTAAAATTAAAAGTGAAATGACATAATGACTTGAGTTTATTTTTAAATACTCTAGGAGAAAACTTAGAGTAGACTGAGAAATCAAGAATAACAAAACATTGCAAATTTTTGAAGTCAAGTAACAAGAAGTTTAAGGACCCGGGTTTGATCCCCAGTACCACATGCCATGCTAGCCCCTGAAACCGGGTATGGTGGTGTACCCCTATAATTCCAGCACTGGGATGGCTGAGATAAGAAGATCACTGTGAGTCTGAGCTGTGCAGCGAGGCCCCTGCATCAAATAAATAAAAGATTAAAAAGATGTTTTAGGGGTCAGCGGGATATCGCAGTAGACTAAAGTGCCTACAAGCTTAGGCAAGTGCAAAAAAAGTAACAAGAAACTCCATTATACTGTTGCTATCGCTGATAGCTACATGGTCTCCCCAGGCCTCACCACTCATAGGCGGGGCTTTTGGAGGTGGCTGGATCTGTGCTGTGTGAATGCAGATCAGTGCTATGATACGGGGACCAAGGGCTTGTGGAGCAGTCCACTGACTGGCCTAGCAGATAACGGAAGTCCCGCCCTGCGAGTGGGTGGCACCGATCAATAGGCACACAGCCTGCAGAGAAAAGGAGAAAGGAAAAGCAGGCTTGCCGCATGGCGCCCGGTGGTGGCTGCTGCCTTCTGCCTGCCCCACGGTGACCAGTTTCTCTGCTGCGTGCCACCCTGCCTTGGAGCCAGCTGACTGTGGACTGAAACCTCTACAAGCTGCAAGATAATAAACCTTTCTTCCTTTAACTTGTGGGAGTCAGGTATTTTGTCTGACAATGAAAACTTAAGTGTTACGGTTTGTGTCTAGATGAGCCCCCAAAGCCTCATGCAGTCCTGGGTTGGCTTCTAGAATCTCTGATTGATTCATCGTAGAACGCTGGGGTTGTGGGTGTGAGTGCTACACCCCCCGGGGCAGGTATTCTCCATACAATGGGAAGGGAGGAAAGAGGCTCGCTTACTGCTGCCCTTCCCTTCTTGCTCTTGCTGCTTTTCCATCACCATGAACAGCGGCCCTCTGTCATGTGCCACTCTGCCGTGGTGCCAGCCAAGTATGGACTGAAACCTCAGCAAACTGTCAGCTAAACAGACTTTTACTTCCTTAATTGTGGATGTCAGGTATTTCATCTCAGCAATGAAGGAAAAGTAACCAAGACACTATCATCTACCTTTGTTGGTATTCAAAAATTTCTCTTACTGAAGCCAAAATGATACCCATGTCTTCTGTTTACTGGATTTGCCCATATATTTACCAATAATGTTGAAAGACTTGTCCTTCCCTAATCCTAAATTATGTATAAATACTGCTTGTCATTTATCTTCATATATGTATGTGTGTTATTTTACACACACATACATATATGAAAGAGAAATTTGAAATAATTGTTATACTGTCTATATAAATATACATATACCTACAAAGAAAGGCAAGAATCTAAAATGAAAATATGATAAGCTGTTTCTTAGACAAATCTAACATTTGAAGATATAGCTTAGTGGCACAGTTCTGAACTAGCATGCACAAGGTTCTGGAATTAATCACCAACAAGAAAAAGAAAAAAGAAGGAATGAATTAAGAAAGAAGAGAAGAAGGGAAAAGAGGAAGGGAAAGAAGCCCTTAAGCTTACTTACTGCAGAGGTAACAAAACATAAATAGTAAGTTTCTTCAAGGTTAAAGTAATCAAATTAGGGCTGGCCAAATAGCTCAGCAGATTAAAGCACCTGCAAGCAGGCTCAGGGGTTGAGTGTTCAATCCCCAGCCTGCCATTCTGGCCCTACCCCCTGAGCAAGCTGAGATAGTGATTGAGACTGGGTGTGGTAGCTATAATCCCAGCTCGTGGGATGCTGTAAGCTAGCAGACCACTATGAATCCAATCTAGTAGTGAGACCCTAAACACCCTGTAAATCCTTCCCTAAAATACAAAAAAAAAAAGAAAAAAATTCAAATTAAACAGAGAATGAACGAGAAACAGACCAATGTAACTTATAGAAAGTATTCTTACAGAAAGAAGTAACTGATCAATTTGTATTTACTGAATGACTACTCAGAATACACTGTGAACCTTCTCAGTAGGGGCTTTAACTTGGGCCAACAGAACTAAACTCACGACATTTCACTTGGCACCTAACTGCGTGTGACCCATGGTCAGGGAATACTTACCCATACTTATCCCTTGCCCTCCACCAATGGATGTCATTCTTTTCCAGTATGATATACTCCTGGCCTTTCTCTAATCTGAGATCGTGTGCTTCTGTTGCGTGGAAATCATACATTGCTATGACTATTTCTTCACTATTATCCTCTTCTTCAGGAGGAATTGGTGGGGGAGGCCTTCGCTGAGCAAAGAAGACATTTGAAAGTTTAGACTTTTATTCAAAAATTATCAATGAAACAAAACATGAAATGCTTTACACAGAATAAGGCAGAAATTTCAAGTCCAAGTCACCTAGAGTCTAATATAATTTGATGAAATCAACATCTGATAATGTTGACACTGCTAAACTTCTCATGACTTTCAGAATATAAAAGATGGAGCTGGGGGTGCATACTTGCAATCCCAGCACTCAGGAGGCTGAAGTACTGCCACAATTTCAAGGCCAGCTTAGGTTACATAGTGAGTTCAAGGTCAGTCTTCTGTGAGACTCTGTGTCACAAAAAGAGAAAGAGGAAAAGAAGAAGAAGGATGAGAAAGAGGTGGGAGAGGAAGAGCAGGAGGAGGAGGAAGTAGGCAACATTCGCTTTAAACTTTGGCTTGGTGTGAGGAGCAGCTTTCCTGGGAGAGGCAAGGGTAACAGGTGTGCAGACACCAGGAGGACTAAAGGTGAATGAGCTACTGAGGTGGCCTGTAGTGCAGGAACAGTGCACCACAGAATTTTAGTGTGTCTCCTTCCAGTCAAAGGAAGTTGTACTTCTTTATGTCTACAAAGTACAGTCACATGTTTAGGATCTACCTTTTCTCTCCTTTTTTAATTTTTTTTTGAGACAGACTCTCACAATCTCATGCAGGCTTGTCCTGAACTCAGTGATCCTCCTGCCTCAGCCTCCCAAGAGCCAGGATTACAAGCATGCACCACATAGCCTGGCTTCATTTAATTTTAGAATTGTTCCCATTTCCATGTTATAAGTCTGACACCTCTTCAACTCTGTAAGTCAGGCTATCAGCAAAATGCCAGAGTGTAACTGATCCCACAATAAAATGGGAGAGTAGCTTAGTGGTAGTGTTTGCCTAAAAAGGATGAAGGCCTGGATTTGAGACCCAGCACAGCAAAACTATAAGCAAGATGTAATAAAATCTCACAATAATAAAATTCGATACAATTGATATTACTCAACACCAAGAACAATTCAAATAAGCCATAGCACAGTTGCTGCCAAGATGGAAAAGCAGTGGCCCGTGAATGAATGCAAGCTCATGAGGTGGCTAAGAATGTTCCGTATAAAGCTGTAACATGCTAGTGTGATAGCTGTACTAGTTTTGTAGATTAAAAAAAGTGGGATGAAGGACACATGGAAAATCTCTACATTATTCCTTTCAAAAGCATGGGAAACTATAGTAATCTCAAAACAGGAAGGCAGGCAGGCAGGCAGGCAGACAGACCGATTGATTGATTGTTCAAGGCTTATAGACACAACTTCTGAAAGAGAAAGACCACATACCTTCTTTGTTTCTGGTGCCGGGGGTAGTGCCTTTTTTATACCTGAAAATGTCAACAACAAAAGCAGCTCAACATGTTGCCTGCCATGGTCACAAGGGAGCTGCTCTGCCAAGTGCAGTGTCCCTGTCAGGGGTCAGTGTGCCCCACTACCGCATAAAGTGGGCTCTGAACACCGCTCGCCAAACGCAACACTGAGCTGAGTTACAACAGTGTCCTCTACTTGCCTGTGATTTTCCTTCTGATGCTTTCCATGACTCAGTCAATCACAATATGAAAATATTAATCAGAAACTTCCAGAAATAAACAGTAATTTCACACTGCACTGTTCTGAGGGCATAAGTCTCATACTGGAGGGATTGGTCCTTCTGGGATGTCAGTCAGCCCATGGTCCACAGCGCATACCCCACCCACTCCACTAGCCACTCAGCCCTCTGCCTGGTAATAGTACGCCTGTGTCCAACTAACTCTTATTTTACTTAATAATAGCCTCAATGTGCAAGAAGAGTGATACCAGAAACTCAGGCATCCCAGAGTTATGCCAGAATGCATCATTTAAGTGAAAAGGTAAAAGAAAGTTATATATATAAAATAGGATAGATATACAGCTACTTTCTCTTAGCTCAGTAAGAAGCAAGTTTTGAACTAATAGTGTTTAGACAAGATATCATGTCTGTATCTTTTACGATGAATAACTACTAAGACAATAATATGCAATGTATTAATTATTGTAACTGTCCTACTGAACTATTTTGAAACTGTTTCATTGCTATTCTTTCTCAATAAAATTAATATAAAAAAAGATAAAAATTGCATGCTCAGTTTCTGAAGTCCCTCCAGTAGATATACAAAGTGATAAAACATATGGTGAATTTTTAAATTAAAAAGAATTTATTAAAGTAAAAGATGCATTGCCATTCATCCCCTCAGAACACTGCTCTTACTTCGAACATACTTATCCTATTATTCTTGTCATTTCTGAAGAGTGCTGCACGTCCTTTCACGAGCATAGTTGTACTATTGTGGCTGCTTTAGTGTTCTGAATTGATTCAAATTATTTATCCTTTATGGTCATCTTGTCTATAAAGAAAAGCCAGAAGTGGCACCATGACAGATGCAGATGAGGTGGGGGATGACACAGTATAATGCTGCACTTGACAGAAGTGGCCACACGTGCTTTGAATTGGGTCAGGACACTGAGGCAGCCATGGAAAGCCATTCACAGGGCTAGAGATAGCTCAGGGGTCTAAGCACCTGCCTGGCAAGTACAAGGAGCTGGATCCCCAGTACTGCACACCATGTCAGCCCTGGAACCCTGGGCATGCTATGCCAGCCACCAAAGCAGACATGATGGCGCAGGCCTATAATCCCAGCACTGGGGAGGCGGAGACAGAAGGAAGGACCACCACAAGTCCAAGCTGCACAGTGAGACCCTGTACTAAATTAATTAATTAACTGATTGATTAATTAAAACAAAAGACACTCACAGAAGACAGCTTCCAGAACTACTTCCAAAAGTGTCAAAAACAATGAGATAAATGTGTCTGTAGGAAGGGAGAGTATTTTGAAGGAGATTAATGGTAATGTGTCATTCATTGTAAGAAAGTTTTCTGTATTTGAACATTCACCATATTTTCATGTCTTATATATGTAGGCAGAACCTATATTGACATAATTTTACTAAAGTATATTATTATAACTGCTTCATTTTATTATTAGTTATCATTGGTAGTCTCTTACTGTGCCAACTTTATACACTAAACTTTATCATGGGTGTAAGTAGAAAAAAACAGCACATACAGGATTCAGTACTGTCTGTGACTTCAAGCATTCTCAAGGGATGCCAGAAAGTCTCCTCTGTGGATAAGGGAGAACGTCTGCAATGGCAACACTAACAACTCAATAAGCTCTGGAACTCTGCCCCTTCCTCTGGGACTGGCATGTGACAACCCCGCCAAGCAGACACAGCATGAAGTTCTAATCAAAGGGCTCTGTGTCTAAATGGGATGTGTCATTTTTAAATCTGGCCTCTAAAAGTTCCTCCTGTGGTCATCTTGGAGCCTGTTCCTCCTTTCTACTTCTAGGAAGGAAAGACTGTGGAGCTGGCACAATCCCAGGGACTGCTGCAAAACTTTCTGCCACCTGCCTTGTGATAATTACGGGAAACTGAAACACAATTCTAGTTTAAGTCACTGTAACTTTTGAGTCTCTCCATATAATGGGTTAGGGTGTACATCACCTAACACTAAGACTTACGAATTGAAACGGGAAATAACAACCTTGGAAACATAGATCTTTCTCTTTATTGTTATAAGTTAATGTCAGAATATTCCAGAAAATCAGATGGAAGGACTTATAGGGTTAGGGCTGGCTTCCTGCACAAGGGGGTACTCCTGCAAAGTAGCATTCTGCTCGTACGCAGAAGCTGATTGGTTCAGACTGGCAGAGTGTAGTGCTCAGTGCCAGCAAGAAAAGAGTGTATAGGAAACCGTGTATTTTTAACTAAGGGCCTCTCTTTTCTAGAACTCTGAAAGGTCTGACTCTTTCTTTCCCCTAGATACTTTTGTTTGTCTGGACATTTACACAGAGATATCATTATGACACTTTAATGCTCTGACAGATGGTTAATACATAACCAACACCATACTGTTCATCCCAATTAAAATGAAAACGGTTCTATCCAGACTGCAGATGTACCAGCATATACATTTCCTGCTGCACACCTAGGAAGGGTTTACAAATTTGCTGGCAAACATACACTGTAAGGGAGAAGCCGCTGAGCATGCCATCTGGGTTTATCTTTTTAATAGATTTGTCCTTAGCAGGTGCCTTGTTGTGATGAAAGTTGCCGCCAAAGAGAACTTTTGATTCACGAGAGGGTCCCAGGGTTAACTCAATGTGATCATTCTTCTAATGCATGCCTGCACTTTTCTAGACAGTATGCTGTACTTAAATTGAAATCCTACCACTCTCTCACCATATGAATATGTTCATTCTGAATGCAATATTAGAAAATTAAATAATTACTTACTACTCTCAAAAAGATTGTATTTTTCACATCCAGGTGCTAGTTTTTCAGTTTGTCTGCAACACTGGTAACTTCCATCTGCCCAGAATTTAGGATGATATTTAATCATAATATTATTGTTGTTCTTTATTTCTGTAATTCACAAGCACACTGACGATTAGTGGGGAAAGAAAAGCAGACTACAGAACGTTTGGTAGGTAGCACTGTTCATCATTACTCCTTCCTCAGATACCATAGTTTTTCATGAGAACACCCTCATAACATCAAATGAGAACATTCAGAAAAGCCAGATGGACTTTTTTTTCATTTGTTTTGTTTTCATGAAACACCCTGTCAACTGAAGGGACTGTTGCTACACCATGATGAATAAATGCAAAAAATTAGCTCACAGCCATTTCATTCCCAGGAGAAGCAGTGAGGACTGAGCAGGGCAAATCACCCAATTAAACGGCTCATGAATATGCTCTAAGGCTCACTAGGTGGGTCATTTCTTGGAAAATACTGCTCTTACAAATCCTATTATAAAAGGCACTTCACCACCTCCAAGCACAGTAAACAGTAGCCTGAGTTCCTTACCAACTGTATACCACTAGAAAAAAAAAAGATTTTACAACACGAGTTTAGATTTAATATGCTGTATCACCAACTGACTGTCCTTGGAGAAGCACTTATTTAGATTTAGAAATCAGAAATGTAAGGCATGCACTGATTATAATTGCGTTTTAGTGGCAATGTCATATTTCTAAAATTTGTGTGTAGATTAATATTTCATTACATGAATTTTACCTTCTTTTAATTTCTTCACCCAGAGGTCCCTGCTTTGTGCACTAGGTGCAAAAATGTAAAGTGTGTTAGCATCGTGCACGACCTAAAATAAAACATAAGATAAAAATTAGTGACAAATATTTCTGCCTGGACCAAAACCCCTGGTACAAAGGCACCAATAATGGATTTTCCAACCATCCAATGAAAGTCAGTTACTTCATATGCAAATAACCTAAATTTTTCTCTTACAATAGTACATTTGCTTCTTTATCTCATTATCAAACAGGATACACATTTGCAAAAGATAGTTTTTAGAGAAGAAAAATGTCGAGATTATTTCATTAATCTCTGTTTTTCTTTCTGTCCAGTTAACTGAAGCTCCTTAAATAATTTAGTGCAACAGGGATTATTCTATTCCAATATTCAGGTAAAATATTTTAGACAAGTGGGCGACTCTTTCAAGATCACCCTTATCTTCCCTTTGCCCCTGTCAGTAACTGCAGCAGCTAACTTTGTTAAGTACTCCCTGTCCTAGTCTGGATTTTGTGCTTCATAGTAATTAATTCTAGTAATCTAGCTACCATCAAAGTATTAGTATTTCTACTTCACACAGGAGGAGATGAAAGCCTCCCCCTCCCGTGCTCCACTCCTGTGCAACTTCAGGAAACAACATTCATGTAGCAGGCGCTGCAAAGAGTGTCCCCTAATACTGTGTCACCTAGTTGCTCATTGTAGTCAGTAATTGAGAAAGTCAGGATGCAGACTCTAAAGCACAAGTATTTAAACATATTGCTACCTTAAGGGAAAGCCCCTGCTCAGAAATTAGATTCATGTTTATATTTTCAATATTAATCATGAGATAAGCCAGAGAAATTAACACAAGAATTTTGTCATTGCGTGGACACTTTACACCTGGTGGTTGGTCACAGTGCAGAAACACTGCTTAAGAAGTATATGCCTGTAACTCCTCCTTCACCACAGCAATACCCATGAGCAGAAAAACAAAATTCGTTTTATGGATAAATGGCTTTCCTGTCTCTGATCAGCAGGCAATTCCTTCTCATTCATTTTAATCAAGGGAATGTACTCTAACAGGCTTGCAGCCACCATAAAACAAATTATGCTATAGACAATCTAGCACTTTGCTGGCAATGTCTAAGCCATAAAAGAAAAAAATGAATCCAACATGAAGCCTACTTTTAAGACATGTCTCAGAAAACCTCAGGCCCATCCATATCTGAGCAATGGCATTAGGGAGGTAAAATGCTAACGAGATGTGGGAGATAATGTCTCTGTCCTTGCTACCTATTTTTCACGTGTCACCTAAGCTTGCTCATGCAACCACATCTGTACAACAAAAGCAAGGTTAAAACATAGCATGAAAACCACTCTGAATTCACCCTGACGTTCCTGAAAGAAAGGCTAATGCTCTGGATCTTCCAGAAATCTGCTGTGTATTGCTGGAATAATTTGTATCTCTGTAATCACTTGCTGACTCCTGGCATTGCGCTAAGCACTTCACACAGGCTGCCTTCTGTCATCTATGTAGCAGCCCAGGTGTTTAATGCTGAACTAAAACTAGCTTGGTCTACTGCCTTGCTAATGTGGAGCACCTGTATTTCTGTAAGACATCACCCTGTGCACGGACAGGCTGACGAGATAATCTGGGGCCCCGTGTTCTCCCTTCTGCAAGCCCCAGATCACACTAGGAGGGCCATCTTTCCTATCATCCATGAGGACAGGTCCACAGCAGGGGAGAGGGACACATAGGGAGTCAGGTTTCTCACAGGCTTGGGTCCTCCAGTAAGGAGCAGCAGAGGCTACTGAGAAGGAAGAGCTGGACAGGGCTCCCTTGTCCAAGGGCAGAAGCTTCACAGGGGAGGAAATACTCTTAGTAACACTACTAAGTTAGCAGCTGTTTTCCTTATTATATCTTTATTAACCTGTTCATTTATTCAACAGACTTTTAACAACTATGGGGTAACAGACACAGGGGTGAAATGGACAGGGCTAGGTTCAAGACCCGGAAGGACACACCAGTTCCTGGGAAACCTCAGCTGCCTCCCACCACTTTTGCCTAGCAAAAGTGTGCAGAAGGCATCCTACTTTACAGGTGGTTCCCTGTTTCCTCCTCCCTTATATCACTGCAGCTCAAATTTGCCTCTCCTTGATTAATTAATTTTTTTTAAATGTATTTGCTACAGGGTCTCAGTACACAGCTTGGACTGTACTCCTCCTGTTTTCAGCTTCCCCAGGACTGGGATTACAGGCATGCACCATTGCTCCTGGATTCAGGGGCCTTGCTCAGCATGCACGGGGGCGGGGCCAGCACAGCATGTGGTGCCAAGGATCGCACCCCAGTCCCTGCACTTGCCTCAACAGGCACTTAGTCTGCTGAGCTATCTCATCAGCTCTCCTTGATTAACTTTAATGATTTCTTTATCCATTTTTAGTTTTAATCACTTCAACAAATTTAAGTAATTCCAGGAAGGAATGCTTTCAGTTCTATGTTTATCATCATTATTAAAACTAATTAAGATTTTCAAACTCTCTCTCACTTGGAGATAGCCTCATTATCAAACCTTCTAATTCTTAATCTAGAATCGTGGAAACCATGACTTACAGCTACCTGCCACGCTTTAAAGCCATCAGAGGTGGCAGGGGTGACTCTTTGCTAAATAATAAACAACAGACAGACAGTCAGACAGACATGCACACTCACACGCGCCATTATAGCTGCATTCACTGCCTTCAGCTGAGATTAAACTGGGCTTACCTCTAGGGGTGGGCGGTAGCTTCAGTGTTAGTGATGGTGACAGCAAGAGAAGTAGCAACGAGACAGAAACACAGCGAGGAAAGCAGCTTGCTCTTCCTACCGCCTCAGCTATTTGGGCTTCTCAGCCACTGCCCACAGCGACTCAGCCAGGTGAATACTGATACACTCTTTCCATTTTTCGGAACAGTAAGCAGACACAGAGAGGTTAAATGACTCACAGAAGCCCACAGAGGGACTAGTGACAAGTTATGCCTCAGTTTGGACTAGGAGTTGCCTCCTGTCCCTGCTCATTACTCAGAGAAATAGCAGACACAAAATGAGGAATGGAGAAAAGAGAATTGAACTGTAGTCCTCCCTCTTATAGTTTCACAGTAACAATTAAAACCCAAAACTCCAGGGACCAGTGAGATGGGTCACCCGACTAAAGTGCCTGCCTGCTTAGGCAAGCACAGGGTCTGTGGTTTGATTCCCAGTACCACAAGCTGCGCCAGCCTCGCTCCTGAGAGCGGGCTCAGCCAGCCAGAGTCCGGACATAAGTGGTGCGAGCCTATCATCCCAGCACTGGGGAGGCTGAAAATAGGATCACCACGAGTCCGAACTGTGCAGTGAGACCCTGCAGTAATCAAATACATTAAAACAAACAAAATCCACTGCAATAATACCTGGAAAGAGATTTTTCCAGCTCACCTTTTCCCCATCAGGGTGGGACCACAGCCATAAATAAAAACTAACTTTCATATGTGATACACATTGCTCAAAAGAAAGCAAAAGATGCATCACCAGAGATGAGGTGGTGGGCCCTCTAAGGCCCTGATGAACTCTGTCAGGTCCAACCCCACGCTGCTGAGGGCAGAGGGCGCTGCGCACCCAGGGCCCGAATGAGTGTCGCCCGGCCCTGCATGCTGCACCATCCTCCCTGAGTTGCATGGGTGCCCTTGGCTGACCTTTCCTTCACAAGTTGCACAGGTGAGTTGTCTACAGTGTGTGTGAGCCTCTCCCTCCTCTGAGAATAATACATTTACCTATTCCTACTGTCTGTGGACAGCATCATCATAAAGGAAAATGAAATAACGCGATCCCTTTTTAAAAGGGTACCCAAATTGGCAAAGAAAACTTCATGGTGCTTTGTCCAATCTCACCCCCCTTCCTTATTCTAAGCACTCTGATAAATCTGAAAAGGAGTAGAAAAAGCTAAGGTTTCCAGACTCAGGACCATTGGTAGACTCTGACAACCAAAATAAGACTACGGTAATGTTTCACGGAAGGCGTAAGTAGTTCATGAAGAAAAGCAATTATTAAAGCAACTAATTAACCTAAAATCCAACCACCAAACCAATGACAGGAAACTGCATGCCAAGCAGGACATAAGAAGCCCAGCACCACCTGTAAACCGTATCGGCTCACCTGAAATGGATACTTATTTTGACAGGGAATGACGCCGTCATCATTCTTCACTATTTCCACACACTTGATTCGGGAAATATCAATAAATCCCTTTCTGTATTTTTTCTGTGAAAAGAAAAAAGGAAAGCATTATGATTTCAAAACATAAGAGAA
>PVKA01008368.1:0-26990 GCA_004027165.1 Ctenomys sociabilis
CAGGTACACACAATCATACCTATTTCTTAATTTAAATTTGGTTATTAAATATATTTTGCTATATATGTTATAAAGTGTATCATCTTATAGAACCAGTCATATTGTCACATATCTATTTTTAACTTTATTCACTTAACTAAGTAAAAGATACAGAATAATAATGCTTTTTCTTTTATATTTTCTATTAAATATAATAGAAAACTATATTAATGCCATATTTCATAAGTTTTCTCATATCGTGTATAGTAAAGAAGTCTTTTATAAGGGCTGACCAGATAGCTCAACAGATTAAAGCACCTGCTTAGGCAGGCACAAGGACTGGGTTTGATCCCCAGCATGCCAAGCCAGCTCCACCCCTAGGGGATGCTGAAACAACCTTTGAGCTGGGCGTGGTGGCACATGCCTGTACTCCTAGCACTGGGGAGGCTGAAAACAGAAGGATCACTATGAGTCCAGTCTGTGTAGTGAGACCCTGTACACCCTGTCTGAAATCTTAAAAAGAAGAAATATTTTATATGTATATAAATTTATCAGTCAAGTTTCTTTGAGTACTTTCTCATTTTAAATGTGTAGGTTTCTATGAAGTAGTAGTTTTTTGGAAGGACAACACGGAAATTGATCCTAGAAAATCTAACATTTTGGCTTAATTATGTTCATGTGTGATTCCTTTCAGAAATTCATGCTCTTCCAGAGCAGTGCTTAGGACCATGTACTACCCTAACACTACTGTGTGCTTGCTTAACACTAGTAACAATCTGCTTGTCTCCACTCCATTGAGTAGCTTATTTACTTAATGTCATGAAATAAATGAAGATCATGTTCATAAATTTACCATGGATTAAAAAAATGGTCAGTAGAGAGGGAATGATATGTCTTTAGAAAAGATAAAAGGGATTCCTTTCTCACTTATTTTCTGATTGCTTTTTTTTTTATTTTAAAGAAGAAACAAACCAAAAGGAGAACAATGACAAAAATAAAGAATCATAAGACAATAAAAGTGGAGCAGATTTCAAAACAAGAACAAAAAATTAACAATGGCTGTTAACTTATATCTTGTTATCCTCAAATACATATATAATAAACTTTGGATGATTCTACCACTGATGTCTGCTGATATATTGAAAGGCGTAGTTAATACTTCATTTCTTTCTTCTTTTTAATTTCTTTCCTTTTTTCATGTATTAGGTACAACATCTCACTATGCAGCTTGGACTGGTAGTGTCCTCCTGTTTCAAGCCTCCTCATCACTGGGATTACAGGTGCACACCTCCACCCCTGGTCTTGGTGGCCAGCTCAGCACACCTGGGGGTGGGTCCAGTGCAGCGTGCAGTGCCAGGGATTGAATGCTGGTCCCTGTGCTGGTCTAAACAGGTGCTTAGTACACTGAGCTATCTCAGCAGCCCTCCTTCTGAATTTCAAATAGCATTTTTAGACCAGTCTTACAAGAGTTTACCTAGTAACATAAGCACCTAATTTGAAGACAACATCATGTAACATAACAGCCATTGTTGAATTCTTATTATTTTGCTTAGAGAAATTCTGTATTGTTTCTATTTTTATTCTTTTTTAAAATAAAAAGTAAGAACAGAGAAAAGCAATAAATGGGAAATGAAGATTGTTGATTTTTAAAGTATATGTACATGTGTTTTTCAAAGCAACCAATGGAAAAAGTGATGGATTTGCTTCAGTGTGTTGGGATTTTGCTATAACTTTGTATTTCTACCATAGCAGTCTGAATGGAATCCTGTTCTCCCACTTGGAAGGGAATTCCATGGTGCTTAAACTGAGGACTATGTTCACACATCACACACTCTGTGTGTGCCTTTTAAGTGCGTTTTGATTGTTAGCTTGCTTACTTTCATATATTTCTGAGCATCAGTCCTTTCAGAGGAGGCTATTACGGCATTCTGAATCCTGTTGTAACTCTTCTCCCTTCTGTGGTGTACTCTGTGACAGTGTGGAATCATTTCAGAAAGGCGACAGTGGAAGATTGAAAATTTGGTAATAAATATTGGGCACTATTTAAGACAGTTTTGGTTTCTTAAAAACATTTTTCTTCCCAAACCACTATCAATTGTCAGTAACACTTCCTTTCTGTTTTGCATGTTATTTTTTATATTTATAATTATCTTTGAGAAATATTTACAGAAATTTTCTGATACCTTGAAATCTAGCTGTCTCCACAAGGCTACAGATGTCAACTTTTTAAATGATTATTTCTAATCTAATTCTAACTAATTAGAATTAATTCTAATTCACAATGCTCTCTATTGCAAAAGTTCCTATTAACTACATCATATTCTGTAATAAACTTACTTATGTTTTCAGTTTCTCAAACATAAATTCATACACAGGTGCATGTGTAGCAATTTCACACCGCCCAAGCGCTAGTCAACCCATTTGTGTGCCGTGATGCATGCATATCGAAGCTTTATAGTAATTTTTATTCCTCCAATAAGTAGTTGATGAAATGGTGACAGCCCTCAGAAGAAGAAGCATTGATTTTTCCCCCTTATTTAGTGAATTTTCTCATACACAGATTCCCTCATTTATTCCATTCATGGACATTTTCCTATAAATGGGTAAACTGGTTTATAAAAGAGAAACGTGATTCCATTAAAACTCTGTGTACATGTATATGACCATATTACATGATTTATTTTTTAAAATGCATTTTGGTGTGGATGTGTCAGATCACACATGTAGATGCCCCTGAACAAGCATGCCTATTTGCTGTGTTATTCTTGTACTGCTACAGAAAGCAGTGTACTGCAGTACAAATCTTTCAGTATCAGTACTCAAATTAATATAGAGAATTCACAGTCAAAATATGAAATTCTAATCTTCATCCTCAATTTGCTTTCTGACTCATAACAAGTTAGTAAATGTCTGCTTGTGATGCAGAAAACATCATTTTTCAGTTCGACAAATGACTATTTTTACTTATATTGGCAAATCGCTGCCTCTGAAGCTATGTGCCTTACTCTTATTATTGAGAGGGCATGAAGACACATATCAGGCATATCTGTCAAAGTATGAGGGAGTGTAAGAGTCTTATACAAAATAAGTGTTTCTGATGGCCAGCTTCAGTAACATAAGACACCTATAAAACACACACACACACACACACACACACACACACACTAAAGCACAAAACTATTGCTTGACAAACAGCAAATCAATATGCAAGAATAATGATGTTTTAAGATATCTTAACATGTTTAAGCCTCCAAATAGCATAAGTTCTGAAAGTCATAATTTGAAGAAAATATTGCTATGATGAATCACAGTGTGGACCAGTAACTTTGTTTTTAAGATAAATCCTTGTTATCCTCCAGGTGTAACTTTGTAATCTGAAATAGTCTTACCTCAAGAGTAATCAAAAATCTTTGTCTTAACATTAAGCGTAAGATGTGACTGTCACTGTTGATTATAGGGCATAGCTGCATGACTCATGACAGTAACATTCCTTATTTCAGCCACTCGGTTTGACTCTCAGGGCCGAGTCTCATTCCACTGAATGCAAACCAGTGCTCTCAGCACTTTGAACCAGCATGGGTCTCTCTGTCTCACTTTTTTCTTTCTGAAGTTACTTCTTAGCAACAGATTACAAGCTATTTATTCTCTGTAATGTCAACACTTACTGCCGTATGTGCAAAAGTATTTTTTATCAACTGCACTGTTGTTATTGTTTTCATACTCAATATTCTTTCCTGGGGAAACTATCATGAATTTAATGTGTTTGTCTCAGAGTGTGTGCTTTGGAATTATTAACCAAAGCATTTTACAAGAACATAATATGCTTGAGCTGTTTCAAACAAACACATAAATCTTTATATTCCTCAGAATCAAATGAGCATGTTTTAATAAATATTGCCACAAAATAGTCATGGCAAAACTTGAATTTTATTAAGTCTAAGGGCCTTCTTATTTATTAACAATGCATTAATAAATTATAAAGCATGAAATATATCATTTATTATTGCTTACAATTTTTGTTCAAATTCTATGTCATTCATAAACCCATCAACCCAAAAAATATTTAGGTTACATAAAACAATTACAAAAAATGTTTCATGTTTTATAACTTCATATGTCTACTGGGTCTTTTACATCAAATTAAAATATAATCTTGATGTTTATTATAAAGAAAAGGAGATTATATATGAAAGGCCATGAGATATTATCACTGTAATAAAACCTTCATGCTTATTACAGGTACTCCCAAGCTTAGATTATTTGGTTTTTCAGGGAACTTACAATTGGAATTTCACTTGTGCTTTAAACAATAATACTGAAGACAGTTATGCATTGTTGTGGTTTGTGTTTAGTTCCACCCACCCCACCCCCCTGCCTGAAAGCCTCATACAGTCATGGGGCAGGGACTTCAAGAGTTTGAGATTGACTCATGATCCTCTGGGATTATGGCTCTTAGTACTGCTGTGATTATGGTTGGGAGTGCTACACCCAGCCTGAGGCAGATAGATGAAGGTAACATAGGAGAGACAGACTTCTTTCTGTTGCCACTGTTGCGGCTACTCCTCCATTTTGCCCTTACTCTTTTGCTATCACCATGAAAGGTAATTCTCTGCCATGTGCTGCTCTGCCTTGGAGCCAGGTGAGAATGGACTGAAACCTCCCATAACTGTGAGCTAAAAAGAAAAAAACGCTTTCCTTCCTTCATTTTATGCATTGGGTATTTGTCCCAGCAATGACAGAAGAGTAACTGAGACACATATATTATATGAAACCTTATAAAAGAATCGGAATACCTATTATCATATGATTGAAAGATAGATTGAATAACAGAGAAATGAATGACTTTCTCTTCATACATATTATAATACTTGGTATCCTGAGAGCTAGGAGCAGACAGAACTTTTAGCCAATACTAGTCAAAAAATTTGAATCCTTTCATCTAGTACTTATCCTTATCCTTTTTTTACTTTTTTTGGCAGAACTGGGGATCGAACTCAGGCCCTTGCGCTTGCCAGGGAAGCACTTATTCCACTGAGTCATCTCCCCGGCCCTGTCCTTATCCCTGATCATCCTAGGAGCCCCTTGAAATTCTGTAGCTGAGTATTTTGCTTTGATTACATTTATATATTAACACATTTAAATTTTATTGTTTGATTTTAATCCTAATATGAATACTATTGCATAGATATTAAATAGTTGTAGTATCTACAAATGACACTCAGTAAATAATAATAAATTTTATTGTTATACCTCATTAATATAGTCTCATAAATTCAGCAATCTGTCAAATATTTGTTGCAAGTTGGGAATTCAGTATGACTTTGCCTCTAGAATATATAATACTAATCTGTAAATTTTCAAGACAAACATGAACATGAACTCCCCTAATATGAATAATATAGTGAGGTTATTAAGTATTATATTGTACAGAAACTTACACAAAGTCTTCTAGGATTGAAGTATCTGTCTCTGCAAAACTCACTAATAATCAAATTACTTCAGAAAAGAGCAATGATTAAAGGTCACATTCTCCTCCTTACTGGAATATTAATAATTAAATATCTCAAAATATTTCAATTATACTAAAAATGAAGGGTTGGCATTTTCATTTACTCTGAGATCTGACTTAATAACTACACTTCTAATAACTTACATTTCATAATATTTATAGAATCTAAAAATGTTATATAAGCTCAATGAATCTTAAAAATATGCATTCATTGTATCACTATGATTTTAGAACAACAGAAACAAAAAATACATCCAAATAAAAAACAAAACTTGTATTCAATAATAACACCACATACCCAAGATAGGAGATTACATATATTGAATGTGCTTATAACTTCTTGTAAACATCATTTGATAACAAAATACTGGTCAAGTAGTTAAACCATGTCTTGTACAAGCCCACTACTATTTTTTAAATGTCAGTACATACACTACAGAAATAAACTCTAGGAACTTACATACAAAACCAGTTAACTGGATCAGTCTAGCATACTCAAGTACCACACACTGGCTGGATTAAACAACAGAAATCTATCAGGATTCTAGAGATTAACTCTACTCAGATTGAGATGTGTGCAGAATTGATATCTAACTACATGGGTTTGAAGATAAGCATTTTCTCTCCTCACATGGTCTTTCCTCTGTCTCTTCTGTGTCCTCATCTATTCTTATAAGGAAAATTGTTATATTGTATTGGGAAACTCCCTAATGACCTAATTTTATTAAAACATTTTTAATTTTTTTTTGTTTTTAAAGAGAATAAAATGTAACAAAAAAAGTGAAAAAAAACATCAGGAGAGATACAGAATTTCACTAAACAAAGTAATAGGAATTCAACAATGGTAGTTATATTATATAATGTTTCCTTCATATTTGTTGTTTAGAGTACCAAATATAAGCATGCAAAACTGGTCAAAAAAGTTATAAGAAATTAAAATAAAAGAAGAAAAATACATAGCATTAACTGCCTCTTTCATTAGGCCAACGAAAACATCAGCACAATTATCTAAGCTGTCCCGTATATATACATAAATGTATCTCCTTTTCCCTGCCTTTTTTATACTAGAAAATATAGTCTTACTGTAAGGTACCAGAATATAGTTTCAGTTCAGGGATTTTAAGGGACCACAGTTCAGCCTGAGAATGCATAATACTCTACTACTAATAATTGTTTAGAGACGTAAATAAACAAAAATAGTCCACTGAACCTGGGCTGTAATGCTTCTTTTCTATTTATTTATTTATTTGTGGTACTGGGGATTAAACTCAGGACTCTGCTCTTGCCAGGCAAGCGCTCATTCTACTGAGCCATCTCCCTGGACCCTCTTTTTTATCTAAAGAGGAAAAATAAAAGCAAGTAACAAGAAAAAGAAAAAAAATATGGCGATAGATAGTAATACAAATGGTACAGAATTTCAAAACAAAAATAAAAAATTAATGGTTGTTATATTACACATTTGTATTACTAAATTTGTTGCTGAGATTACCACCTATAGGCAATTCAAGATTGATCAAACAATTAAACATTAGCTGTTCCTTTCAATCAACCTTAATTATTTTCTGGTCCCTTTTGTTCTTTATTTTTAAATTTATTTTAAAGAGAGTATAATATACTTGATAAGACATTAGAAATGGTACTCATTTAAAAGTACAAGATGAAAAGTATTTGACCATGGTTTTTGTATTGCATTGCTGTCCTTAATATTATTGCTCAAATTATAGATATAAGCATGTAGAGCTACTCAAAGTAAAAATTTTAAACATTAACTGTTACTTTCCAAAAAATGATGGAAATAAGTAGTAAAATACTTTCAGCTATCCTGTATAAATACTTGTAAGACTTTACCCCATCCTTTTTTTTTCCTGCTTACCTTCATCTTCATTGCTTATTCCTTACATTAAGTTTCTTTCCACTTTACTATATCTATTTCCTGTAATTAATGAACAAATTCAGTTGTGTAACAAGATAAAAAACACCCAAACAAAAACAGCATTCCTCTTACACAAACAACAAACTCTGAGAGAGAACAATATCATTCACAATAACACCCAAAACAACAAAATACTTAGGAATTATTCTAACAAAGGAAGTAAAAGATGTATACAATGAAAACTGCAATGCTCTTTAAAAAAGTGATCGAAGATTTAAGGAACTGGTGATATTCTTTGTTCCTGGATAGGAAGCACCACCATTGTGAAAGTGGCCATACTTGCAAATTTGTTCTACAGATTTAATGCAATGCCTATTAAAATACCATCAGCATACTTCCAGGTCTAGAGAAAATGTTCTTAAATTCATTTGGTACAAGAAAAAACCTAGAATAGCAAAGAAAATCCTGGCCAACAAAGACAAGGCAGAAGATATTATGATCCCTGACTTGAAATTATACTACCAAGCCACTTTGATAAAATCAACATGGTACTGACATAAAAATCAGACCAGAGGATCAATGGAATAGATTAGGATTTGCAGACACACTACAAACACACTCAGCCACCTTAGCTTTGACAAACTACCAAACACGTCTACTGGAAGAAAAATAGATGAGTATTTAACCAGTCATACTGAAAAAGCTGGCTTTCCACATTCCACAAACTAAAACTGGATGTAGGTCCATTTCCATGCCCTAAACTAAAGTCAAAATGGGACTAAAGATTAAACATTAAGACAGAAATAGTAAATCAACTGAAAGTGTGGAAATCTTGACGATACAGAAGGGTAGGCAGAGACTACATGAATGAATAAAAACCAAACTGCATGGGAAATACTTCAAAGAATCAACAACTAGGAATCTCATCTTACTGAGAAGTTTCTGTAAGTTAAAAGAAATCATCAACAGATTAAAAGGACAACCCACATATTAGGAAAAAATCATTAACCAACAATCATTCAGACAAAGGACTTCTATCTAGAAAAAAAACAAAGAGCTAAGAAAAAAACTCAGACTCCTAAGATTCAAAGGCCCTATCCAAAAACAAGCATCTCAGATGAGTACATACTTCTTAGAGGAGGAAATACAAATGGCACATAAATACATGAGAAATATACCATAGCACTGGTAATGCAAATGAAAACAACATTGAGATACTATCTCATTCCAGAAAGAATGGCTATCATAAAGAAATCAGCTAACAATAAGTTCTGGAGAGGCTGTGAGGAAAAAGAAACTCTTCTCTACTTTAGGTGGGAGTGTAGCCTGCACAACCACTATGGACATCCATGTGGAGACTCCTCAAAAAAGTAGAATTGCAAATTCCATTCAGTCTAGCTCTTCCCCTTGTTAGTATTTTTCCGAAAGTGTTGAAAACATCATACCACAGGGGCGTAAGTGCACCATTTGTCATAGCCAAATTTGGAAACAACTAAAATTCCCATCATCTAAGGAATATATTTAAAAAAATATGGTATTTTGTCAATGGACTATCATCCAGTTGTAAAGAAAGAAACCTGAGGCCTTCGAAGGTAAATTGATGCAATAGAGGTATATTCATAGGTGAATTAAAGCAGACCAAAATGTGTAAACAGTGGATTCCCTCCCTAGTGTAGTGTTAAAACTTAAAAGAATATATAATATCTGAATGAACTGCATTGCTTCTCAGCATTTCAGAATTCTGATCATTTTAGGTGAGCCCCAGTATTAATTCATGAACTACATTTCTCAGATTACTGGTATTTGACAGTGATCAACAAATGTATCTCTTCATAATGAATTTTAAGTCAAATTGTTAGGCATGACGTTTGAGAAAGCCAGATGGTGCCAAGACCCACAGCTATACTTCCTGTGACTTTTGTCTTCCTCTTCTTATTGCATGAAAGCAAAAGAATAACTAGAAACAGGACTGCTTGTGATACTCTGCAGCAAATGTTCCTTTTTATAATGGCTTATGTAATTCTTTCTAGTAGGAAGATAATTTTTAATTTGCTGTGAAATAGCTTTTAAGGTCAAATGTCAGCATATCTCTAGGCTAAACTTGTATTTTATTCATTTTATAACTGGAAAACATAAGATTTTTAAATTAAAACTTTAAACTAGAATGTGGAAACTATACGCAATCTGTGATTATTTAAATTTTCCATTATATTGACTAAAATAAATTTGCTTCAGAGAACTTAAGAAATAAAATATCTGAGATGGTATAGAGCAAGAGTTGTTCTAATATCTGAGAAAGCACTATAATGAAGACCAAGAGTAGAAATTGAGATGCCATTAATATCCTCTGGTTTTTGCAGATTTTTATGGCATAATTTAATGTATTTTTATTAAAAAATACTTTTGAAAGTGATTTTCATAGTTTGCTTCTGTAAATAAAGTGATACCTTACATCTACATGAATGATTGGGGAAACTTTTTCTCTAGAAGAGCTGACTTCGTAGCATTCCTCTTTGATGCATAAACATGAATGATATTGCTGAGGTTTACACTGTAATGATGAAATGAAGGGGAAAAATGATTATGAAACTTTTGTGAAGTCGCACATTAAACCGAAGTGGTTCCGAAGTACACCCAGACTTCCCTGACTCCTGTCCTCACATTGTTAACAACACTACAGTGATATCATGGCAAAATGACTTAAAAAACTGAATATGAATAATCTCAGGACAGAATAGGACAGCTAACATATCACATACTTATAATAAGGAAAATGTTTCTGGTTGAGATTATCAACTACTGGAAGATAATTTCTCTTAGATGAAGTAACTGCATTTAGCGCTAATTTCAATTTTATAGCAAATAGGTTATGAAGCCAAATGCCAGCGTGACTCAACATGAAGCTAATACTTTCTTCCTTTTACAAAATGGGAAAAATGAGATGTTATTTGAAGATAAAACTTTTAGTACAATGTGGTAATAATGTATATATCAAAATTTTAACTCTATCTTGTATCCTAAGATTCCTATATAAAGGGCTAATTTTATCATCCAGTTTCACACTGCTATGCAAAGAGGTCAGTGGAACGGGGCACAGAAGAGCCTTGATGTATGTGGGGCACTGCTGAGTGCCATGAGTGTCACACACGTTAACACAACTCCCTGGGCCTCATCAACTCCCAACATAAAGAATGTGAGATTACTTCTGTCACTTTGTTCTTCCAAGTGGAGCAATTTCAGTTAATTTTATGCTCCTTCTTGGTAAGAAATACATTGTCAAGGTATTTCTTGATGTTTTCTATACACTCTGCACATGTCTAAGTTATCAGTTAATAAGCAGAAACTTTGCAATGAATTTAGTATTTTGCTGCTGCCTATGTTCAGTGTGTAACATGATCACCAACCTGAGTTAAAAAGCTAATTGATTTTCATATAATAGAAAGAAAACAAAACTGAAAAAAATCCTTTTGAGTAGTCAAGAATGTGTTTACTCTGAAAATTGAGTACACAATCTGGCACAATCAGGCTAGCCATTGCCCACTCATCTTAGATAACAAGTACAGCATCATACCTCTATGAATTCTTCATATAGGAAGTATCTGCTTATGTTTTCTTTTTTCTCCAGCTATGTCCAGAAGAGATTCTGACCAAAGGGTCAGTAGCAAATCAGACCATAAGCTTAGATATAGAATGAACTCTCTTATCTGAGAACCCCGGTATAGAAAGAAAGTGCAAAGCAAGGAATGGACACTGGGAAATTGAGAGATGGAGATGTGGCTCCTGGGAAGAGCATGAAAAGACAGGGAAGGTGGGAAGACACTAATAGAATGTGTGGGAGGGGAACTGTGAAGGGCCGTGTACATGCACCAAGTCCCTTTGAGGGATATGATCATCACCACTGAAATGCATAGAAATTACATATATGTATGTGTATTACGTGTTTGTATGTTTGTGGCACATGATATATATCTAAGAAGTGCAGGGAAGAACAGTAAGAGGGAAGGAGTTTCAGAGGAAGGAATTGATAAATATCATACATGTACCAAGTCCCCAATAAATTTATCAATAAAATTTTCTCTGATTAAAATAAATAAGCATTGGCAGTCTGTGTATTAATGATCTGCAATAGTAATAAAGGAACCTCTATTTCTAACATGATTCTTGAAAGCTCACAAGTGGTTTGTTCTATCTGTTAAAATATGGAGCTGTTATTTAATAAAGACACCTGAAATATCAGCTTTTCAGACAGAGAGATTAGCTAGGGCAGAAAATTGCAAGGGCAGAGAAAGACATGATTTTCAAAAATCGAGATTGTCATTTAAGCTAGGGGTCAGGACAAGATCTGGTCAAGGGCTACTGTATTATAAAAAGATAAATGATCATTAAGATAAATGCATTTTTTAATGATGCAGTCTAATGGATCAGAGCTTTGGCATTGTTAGTGTTTCATTTATATTAAATACAAAGGAGGGAAAGCTAGTACAGAGAAAACTAATGAAATGCTCATAGCCAAATTTTCAGTGGATCTGAATGAGTTTGTTATTGGGTATCAAAATAGAAATAGATAGACAGATTAAGTTCTAGTTCTGTGTGGCACAGTAGGTATACAACATTATATATTTTTTATGAAGAAGAAGCGTTCACAGGCTTTATGCACAAATCTTTAGAAAGTTAGAAATGGAAATCTACTTGAAGTAGCTAGTGTAATATAGTTTATATTTATATTGTAATATTTAGTTTTTATCAAATTATTACACTGTTATTATACAATGTATAATTACTAAAATAAATTCCTTTTTACATTAATTTTACTGAGCAAAAAGTGGTAATGAGAGTTTCAGAAGAGGTTAGTAGGACAGTTATAATAATTAATGCATTGCATAATGTTGTCTTTATAGTAGTTATTCATAGTACAAGATGCAGACAAGATGTTCTCTAAACACTATTAGTTCAAAACCTTCTTCTCATTGAACTAAGAGAAAGTAGCTGTATATCTATGCTAACTAGCTTGTATATACATACATCTATGGCCCTTCATTTATGTCCCTCATTTTTGTTTACTTTTGTCAGAGATGTGTATTCCATTGCCATTCATATATTGTAGGTGCATGAATTCAGCAAAGTAATCAAATATAGTCTAATAGTGTATAATAGTAGTTGGTTAACCACACGACAAGCAATGGCAGAAGTTATTCACTTAGGCCTTTTATAGCTCAGAATATTAATATGGCTTTACTTTTTGTACCTCATTTTTATACTTATCTGCTGGATGGTTGAGACCAAGATAAAGAAAGACCTATGTTTTATGGTAAACATATCATGAAGCTTCTCTTCTGGAGAGTTAATAACTTAAGTTTGAAGACCAAAAAATTAGAGAAAAAGAAGGGTAGAAGGACAGCCAACATTTTGACCTGATCCCTTAAAGGTCAGTGAGGACTGAAGACACAAAAGAACCTCTTCTGTGACATCCTATAACTAAATGGTATCCCAAATTTACTGATCAAGGAGATTATGGGACCAAAGAGAAAATGATCGATGATGTAGAGTGTGCCTAAGGAGAGTCACATCGAGATAAAACATTCTCTCAGGCTTTTACAGAGGGCAAATTGGTCAAGTAATGATTGTCACTCATCCAGATGGCTGACACTGACAAAAAATCTACAAATTGTTGTACAGGGTTTATCAAAACAAAGTCATCATTATATTACAAGTAAAATGGTACACTGTATACTTAAAAACTGAATACATCTTCTTTGGCAAACAAGAAGACCAAGAGGTGGAGCAAGAGAGGAGGCAAAGGAAAGGAGAGGATGCCAAAAGTACGAGTACAAGTGTACGTGTATCCACTCCCCAAAACAAATGGTCACGTACTGCAAACACAGGGTAATGCCATTTTTAAAAAAATAATTCATCTTTGTTTTACTTTTCTTTCTTTCCTTCTTTCTTTCTTTCTTTCTTTCTTTCTTTCTTTCTTTCTTTCTTTCTTTCTTTCTTTCTTTCTTTCTTTCTTTCTTTCTTTTTGCAGAACCAGGAATTGAACTCAGTCCCTTGCACTTGCTAGGGAAGTGTTTATTCTACTGAGCCATCTCCCTAGCCCCTACTATTTTAATATGACGTCTTATGTAAGGCTCCAATAAATAGGCACAAGAAAATACTGATAGAAAAAATTTCCACTGCATAACATAAGTCTGACACAAATTAAACATAGCAAAAAGTCTATATTTGCAAAAAATTTATTTGTTCTGAGTCCTATTTGAGGTTGTCTTATGACGTTATTCTTCCACTACACCTAGTTTGTATATTAATTCAGAAAAATAAAAACTACCATGCTTTCCTCCTAGGTTAAAATCTAGCACTGGCAGATAAAGACAATATCCTATATTAATAAAAATTACCTAGAGAGGATTTACCAGGCAGGAGAAGGCCACAAAATATAGCTCTCTGTGTTGGAAGACATGTGATCCTATTCCCTAATCTTTCTATTAGTACATTTTCACTACAAAATGTACTATTTAGAAATCCTCAAAGGAGAAGCATGAAGGGTGGAAGGTGTTTTACCTAATGATCATAGACACTGTTAGATGTTTTTATTTAAACACAGTAGAAGTTTAAGTCATATGTCTATCTACCTCTGTGAATTACATGTATTCATTAATACACACAAATAATGAAGCTGATAAAAAGATCAATACATTGAAAGCTATATACTTTATTTATTTATTTATATCTAGTAAAAAGACTAAGGGTCTCACTACATAGAATGGACTCATAGTGATCATCCTGTATTTAGCCTACCAAGTGCTGGGGTGACAGTTGGGTGCCATCATGCCCAGTCTCAATTACAGGCTCAGCACACCACAGGAGCAGGTCTGGCACGGCATGCTGGGGATCGAATCTGAGTTCCCGCACCTGCCTAAACAGGCACTCTGGCCCACTGAGCTATCTGGCTGACCATATTTGCCTTATTTATAAAGAGCATAAGAAAAATCTATTGGCATCACATATTCTCCTAAAGGGTCAACCATGAAGAAATTGGATTTGTTTAATATGATATATGAGTCCTTGATACTTAATAGTGTCAAATCATGAATACTAAGATCACAGATGATCAAGGAATAAAAATGACAAGTACTTCATTCAAGTATTTCCCATTTGTAGAGAAAAACAAGAGTAAGTAAGTAGATAAAGAATTGCCTTGAGCAAACAAGGAGCGTTCTTGGTTTTGTATGGTTTAGTCTTCAGTGCTATTGCTCTCAACAAGGTTTACATAGATCCTAGTAGGGAAGACGGCATGGTTTCCCAACATGAAGTCAGTCTTATTTTCTACTTTCTCATTGACTTGTTGGTTAAAGTCACAGCAGGAACAGTTTTCAATGATATGCTGTAAAGGCAAATGCTTTTAACTAAAAAAAATAATAGAAATAGAGTGAGTCCCCGTGAAATTGTTTGCCTTTTTAACAATGATACTTCATATAATGCATGTTTACTTCTGTTGTCCAAAGTTCTGGAAAACTTTAAGAAGCAGATTTTTAAAAGTTATTTTTCAAAAATATTAAATTTTAGTGTGATTATTTTCTCTAAACAAAATTAAGCAGCAGCTTTCAAAAGTTTTTCCATAATCATTTAGGTAAATGAGTCTCACAATTTAAGAACCAAATGTTATTATCATTATTTATAGTTTTTTATATAAAATGTTTAAAATCCTTAATATATTATACACTGTCTTATCACTGTGACATCACAGACCAAAAGTTACACATTAAAGAAGAAAAATGTATTTTGGCTCACAGTGCCACTGAATTCATTCTAGGATCACTGAATTCAAGGCACCAGTAATGCAGCAGAATGGTGTGGTAAAGAATATTGTCCACCATTGCAACCATGAATTTGAGAAATGAGGAGCATGGAACAGGAATGTAATCTTCCAAGTCATGCTCCAAGTGGCCTGAGGTTTCTGACCAGACCCCATTTTCTAAATCATAGCTTTCCACCTGTGGACCCCAAAAGTCTCATGCCTATCTTAATATGAAAAATTTGTTTAGGCTATTTCTAATGAGTCATCAGTCATAATCGTTCCAGCATTGTTGAATGATCCAATTCTAGTGTCCTCTGAATCTCAAGGCAAACTCTTAGTTCTGAGCCTTTGGAAGAATCACAAAGGTAAACACTTCCCATATCAAAAGCCAGCTTTCCCACTTCAAAGGGTAAGAGTAGGAAAATACACAGAAATAAGCCTATCCAATTCTAGTGTCCTCTGAATCTCAAGGCAAACTCTTAGTTCTGAGCCTTTGGAAGAATCACAAAGGTAAACACTTCCCATATCAAAAGCCAGCTTTCCCACTTCAAAGGGTAAGAGTAGGAAAATACACAGAAATAAGCCTAAAGCAAGGTCAGAAGCAAAGAAAACACTAAGCAGTAGCTTCAAGGCCTAATGTTGCAGTCAACAAGAGATGTGAATGCTGAAAAGTATGGGCAGTGTCATTCTTATGGCATCCCTGGTCATAGCCCATGTATCTTCTCTGGATAGCTGGCTGGGCCTATGGCCTACAGCTTTCCTCAGCAGATGAACCATAGACCTTGGCATTCCCCACTTCCTGGGGTCTTCATTGCACCTATAGCTTTACTCTTACAGCTTCAGCCATCACCTTCCAGGGGTAGTCTCACAGCAGGTGTAGTGCTATTATGTATTTTGCCTTGCCACGCAGATCTTCTGAAATCCTGGTGGAAGCATCTTGAACTTGCATTCCACACGTCCAGGAAATCATCACCACATAAGCTTGAGTAGCAGCCAGGATCCCTTAGACAATGGCTGGAATCACCTCAAAATGCTCAGGAACATGCTACCCTGCAAATCCCTGAATCAGCAAGAATACTCGAGACTCTCTTCTCAAGTGGAAGATGTACAGTTTTGCACCCTACAGAATCATGTCAGTGTTTGAATATTGGGATTCCTTTAAATTTCTTTCTCCAGATTATTTAATATAACACACTTAATTGCTGCCTCTTGCAAAGTCTCAGCAGATGGCCAAAATTAAGAAAAATGTGTCAAAGAAAACCACAAGTGGTTATGCAAATGCAAATGAAAATTAGTAGTGCATTACAGTTTTACTTTACTGTTTGTCACATTAATCAAAAGCACAACTAGGGCTGGTAGTGTATCTCAGTGGCTGATACCCAACACTGAAAAAATAAAAAGTATATGGATAAATGAAACCTTAGATTAAGACACAACATGGAAAGGTCTTATTTAAAGACAAGTCACATTTGAAAAAAAAAAAATACTCATTTTGTTATGTTAAATAGTGCACTTCATTCATCTAAAGTATTTTGAACACAGGAATTTCAAATATAAAGAAGAACCAATATGGAAGTGCTTCCAATTCCCAGATAAAGGTGTAATCACAAATAACTTCTAAATTAATCTTTCACTCTCTTACAGCTTATGTCTCATAGCAAACAAGTATAAAAACCCTTCATGGAATTTAGTAAAATCTGTATCTTTAATTATATAAAAATACTTCAAATCCATAAATGAGATAATCAAGTAAATATGTAAAGGAAGGAGACAAAATTCTGAGGTGTAAATGACAGCGCAAATATTACTTGAAAGGTCAATGAACACTTTAAAGCTGTTGAGTTAAATGCAGAGTGATTAATTGACCTAATCTAATTGTATGTCTTTCTCAAATGGCATTCTTTTAATTATATTATTGTATATTCCATTATACAAAATAAATTATAAAACATGTTGCTATACAGTAGACAAAATCATTTTTAAATGTGTAACAAAATCAATGTTTGTAGTAGGAAATATTTGCAATATTTTTACTTATTATAGGAATTATTTTTAAAATTCATGATTCCATGTGTACAATAGCTATTAATGGAGTTCCTCACGTGCCATTATGAATGCACTCAGCTGAGTATGGTTATGGAGATGAAGCAGACATTGCCTCTGTCCTTGAAATTAAGCCTCTCGTATGAAGCTTAGATATAATGAATCATTTTTTAACTATTAAAAGTAAAATATAGCCATTTAAAAGTCTCAAACTGATGTTTTGCAACATTATCTAATTAAAGGTGAAGGGAGAGCAGGGATGATTTGAAAACATTGGATTGGAGAAGAATAATTGGAAAGTACTTGGCTAAAGAGTGGATCATTACCTAGGCAGTAGAGGAAGAAAGTGCAAGAAGAATACATCAGATAAGGAGGTTCAAGGCAAGGGAAAATTCTACATATTTAGGTAGGTTAAGCTAGCTTAGCATAACCTAAAATATACATTAAGATTTGAGGAAAAGCAAGTTGGAAAATTCTAGGGAGATACAGAAGCACAAAGACTCTTATCATAAGAAACCAAAAAGTTGTAATATTATTTTGAGAGTATTATGATGAATTTTCATGTTTGTCAATATTATTGTATTTTAATTTGTTAAAATAAAGTACCACCTGTTATATATAGTAGCAAATCAATAATCTAGTTTCTGAAACAAGAAGGAAACAGAACCTTTATGAAATTAGCAAAGCATACCATACATCTCACATTGTTGTATATTTCAGCAGCTAGAACACTGTCCATTCTTGCATCATGTAGCTGCATTCACATTCATGAAGATCCTAGAAAACTGAACTGGAATCCAGCAGTAATATTTTGCAGTCAAGGAAGAACCTATCAAGATTGTGCTCACAAGAGTTAGAAGCCCATATTCTTTATAATCTCTGATGTCAGTAGTGTCAAAATTAGCATATGCTGAGGCAGAGGGTGCTATCTAATACTTCAAATAACTCTTGGACTTTTCAGTTCCAGTTGGAGGAGCAAACGTGAGATTTATTTATGTCCGAATGCTCAAGATCATTACCAAGATCTGATTGTTCATGATGCTTCCTGAAGGTGCATGTTACTATTGGTGCCCAGTGAGTCACTGCTGCAGATACCAGCAAGTCAGGCACATGTGTAAAATAGATGTGAGCTTTTGGAAACTTTTGCAAGGACGTATCCAGGTGTAAAGATAATGTTACTGCACTGCTTCTTATGTTAGTATATATTTTTTACTTCTCTACTCATTATGCTATTGTGTTATAAAAAGAAAATAATTAAATTATTATTGATGCATTAATTATGCATTTGGGCAGCTGGTAAGTGGGCTGGAGTTACACATCAAATGTGAGAAATGGACCAAGAATACGAAAAGGGTCTGCTACAGGTCTACACTTCTGGGTAGGTTACTCTTCCACTGGAGTCATGTGATGTATCCATTTCAATGTGCTCTAGGTGTCAATGACAGATAAGATTGATGTTAAGTGTCGCGCGCAACCTCGCCGGCAAGGAAGATGCGACAACCAGCTCTTCTTTCCACGGTTTATTCAGGACCCCTATACAATACTACTTCTCCTGCTAGCTAGCTTTCTTGCTTTCTCTTTCCTCCTTCTCCTCTCTTCCTCTCTCCCTCTTCCTCTTAGGAGAAGCCCGCTCATGGATTTTGAACCAGTGGGCGTCCAACCCCGGAGTGCCACGTGGGCACAGCCGATAGGTTCAGGTACACGGAAGCAAGGCCCTAGTCCTTAGCCTTAGCCAAAACGAGAAGTTATTTGCTATGGAGAGCATCCACCCCCAGGTGAGGATAAAAGAGGAAGCCAGTGCCATCTTTCTTTAAGGTGTGGCTGTGTCTTTAAGGCGTGGCTACTCACAGCTCTCTACAGTTAAGAGCTTCTGGCAGGCTGCTGTAGGTAAATCACAATCTCTAGGATTTTGTGCATGGTTCTGCTATGGTGTTTAAAAATCTATACTTCTTTGGAAAAGTAATTCTTGGCCTGCCTCTAGTCTTTGTGAAAACTAAAGTCTTTAGCATTGGAGATCACGTCACTGCATGCCCAGAGTATCACGACCTGGTGTCCCCTGAGTCACAAAGTCATACATTTGGATGTGTACAGTGCCTATCATTAAGTGGAAGTGGTACCAGTATAACTGAACCATGCGATGTGTGGAGGGAACAAATAAGTTACATGAAAAGGTTGCCCAATTTCCGTGTTCCTTCTCCTACCATAGTTCAGTCTGTTCCGCAGAGTGCAGAGTGCAGCAATGGCCTCGTGGTGAAAACTATTGCCAAGTTTAAGGTGGTTTCAGCACTTTACATAGGCATTACCACAAAGGAGTATGTTGTAGCACTAAAGTTCATTTCCACAATAATCCTCAAGGATCATGGTCAGAAATCAGGGCAGTGCACCTTGACATACTTTTCACTTGAAAGAAAATAATGACCAAGTATGTGACTATATGCCTTTACTTGGCTGTAGAAAAGCATCAGGATGTTCAGGGACTTACAGGGAACTGACTGGAAAATTGGTGACAAACACACTTGAGGAAGAGTTATATGGATATCCCATTCCATATTAGTGAAGGATGTAAAATGTTTGTGTCACATGGAAATGCTCACCAAAATGCTTCCTCAGAAGAAGAACCCTGTAAGAAGAATTTTTGCTCCCAAATGAAGTCTGTATAGTTTAAGTAGTATGTCTATGAAGATGTTAAATCTATAGGCTTTTCACTCAAACAATAACAAAACATTAAATCTGATTGTACATTTCTGTAATTTCCAAGTAGGGAGACTGAGGCAGGATTTTTCCCAAATTCAAAGCAAGCTAAACTTACTTTGGGAGAAGTTGGCTTAAGAGAGACAAACAGACAAAGACAGAGGCAGAGAGACAGACAGAGAGAAACAGGGAGAGAGTCTGAGAAAGAGAGAGAGAGAGAGAGAGAGAGAGAGAGAGAGAGCGAGAGAGAGGAGAGAAAACATTTCACAGCAAGCAAAAGAAAGCAGAAATGAAGAAAGAAAGTGCTAAACCTCTCAGGAGTGGCTTTATTAACAAAGTGCAATGCCTCAGGAAGTAGTATTCATCTTTGAAGGACCTTTTATATAGGGTGAAAGAGGGAGTATTTAACTTGTGTTCAGTAAAAATATTAAGCATCCTCCGAAGGTTGTGAAAAAAATCCCAGGGCTTAAATCTTTCACAGGCTTAAGTCAAAGTGGTTTGCTTTACTGCAGGCTTCTTCAGAATTTTTGGTATAAATAATTAAGGGCACCAAAGATGCTTTGTTATCAGGAGACTGTATTACTGATATTTATCATATTTGAAATAAAAAACTAAAACATTAATAACATATTATCTAACATTAAAAATAATAAAATATTAAGATAAATATTCATTTTTGAGCAAGTCATATTTTCTGAAATCACTGGAAGTGGCAGTAAAGTATTCTTTTGCAAATAAGCAAACAAGTTTAGCATATATTTGAATTGATCGAAAAGCTGTGCTATCGTATCAATTTTGCATTTCGCATTTTGAGAATTTTTTTAAATGCATTTTGTTCAGGGTCTCACTATACAGCTCAGACTCACAGTGATCCTCCTGTTTGCAGCCTCCCCAGAGCTGGGATTACAGGTGTACACCGCCATGCTGGTGGCAGGCTCAGTGGGACTGGACCAGACTGTTGCAGCGTGTGGTGCAGGTGCTTCGTCCACTGTGCTATGTCATCCACCCAAGATAAATTGCATTCAGTGGTATGTGCAATAAGAAGCTAGCCCCACACAGATATATAGTTGGAAAATAAAAGAGACTTTCAATAATCTTTCAAATCATTGTTGATTTGTTTCTTTTACACAATAGTTAGTTCTTACAGATCATGATGTTAAATCTAAAACCATGTGAAACATACTTTCAGAATCGGTTACATGAAATTCATTTCACTTAAAAATTTTGTTGTTGTTGTTGTTGTTTTTGGCAGAACCAGTGACTTTGCGCTTGGTGGGAAAGTGCTTATTCTACTGAGCCATCTTCCTGGCCCCTCACTTGAAATTGAATGCACTTTTAAAATATTTATGATTTCATAATACTTCATTGGTCACTTAAAAATTGATTCTCTTTCTAGTAAACTGATCAAATGGTAATTATCCTTGTTTCATCATTACATTTTGCATAATTATGTTGAAATATTACACAGTGCCCCAAATATATGTGAAATTATTATATGTTAATTAGGAAACTAAAAGCTTAGGAAAACTAATTACAAGACATGCCATGATCACCCCACTGGGTAGAAGCAGACTAGCTGTGGTTTATTTCCCTCCAAAGATTATAGGTTGAAAGAAGGTGACAGAAGCAAATGATAACTTAGAAAAGAATGACATAGCATTGGAGCAGTGCAACTGTCACATTCGTGGCCAGGTGATAAAGATCAACATAAACATTATTAATCCTTTTATTGTATTCAATCTTGACTTTATATTAAAAATGGAGCTTTCACAGCACAGACTTCTGGTAGGATATAATTTCCATTTATCTTTGTGGTGGACCAGTAGCAGAGGTTCTCAACAAATGGCCTGCCGGCCTGTGCTATGACTTGGGGTTATGGTACAAAGTCTTGTAGATATGTTTGCCTACTGTGGAAAAGTACTATGGACTAGTAATGTAAAAGGCAGCTTCAATGGTCACATTTTGTGTTTTGAAAACCCAATATTATTATAGAAGAATATTTCTTAAAAATATTGAAGAACTCCACTGTATGCAAATTTACACAGTGGTGGAAATACTAGAAGCATGATAAATACTTGAATTCTCTTAGTGTTCTTGGTCTTTCTCTCTCTCTTTGTATTTCAGGAAAGGGTCTACAGGGTATTCAAGGTCTCACTACTAGACTGGACTTGTAGTGATTCTCCTGTTTACAGCCTTCCAAAGAGCTGGGATTACAGGTGTGCGTTTCCAGCTCAGTCTCAATTGCCTTCCCAGTGAGCCCTGTTGGCAGGGCCAGCAGGGCAGACCCAAGGATCAAACCTCTGAACCCTGCGCCTACTTATAGGCACTTTAATCTGCTGAGCTATTTGACCAGCCATAGTCTCTTATTTTTAATAACTGAACATTTTATATGTGATTTTGGCTTGTTCAAGGAAGTAAAAATAAAAGCTTTATTATCTTAAAAAAAAAAAATTACCTTTCTCGTTTTCTAGCAAATGACCCATAACCCCAATCTTGTCATGAGAAAAACATAATGGAAACACCAAGAGTTTGTAGTGTTTGTGGTCAAGTATTTGTTGTCAAATTCTTGACCACAAGTCCTCAAAAATTTCAAGACCATCAATGGTAATAATAGTACTTAAACCTGTCATTAAAAAAATGAATGTAAAAACCTGATAACTAAATGCAATATGGAAATCTAGATGGAGTTCTGAAACAAAGAAAGGACATTCCATATAACACAAAGGAAAATAAGTCAATTTTAAAATGATAATAATTATTATAATAATGAATTTTTTTGTCATTGATAACAAATTTATCATAAAACTGTAAGTTTTACTTATACAGGAAGATGGGTGCAGGAGACACAGAAACTATAGAATGTTTTATTTTCTAATGTTGTTTTAATAACAAATCCTATTGTATCAATTGATTTTATATATCCACTTAAATATGTTGAGACTCCTAGGGAGGTAAAACACAGCAAGAGACTAATCCACTGATGTTTAGAGCTGACTATGTTCTTAGGGGAGGAGTACTAGAAGGACATGGGGAGCCTGGCAGGATACAGCTGGCCCAGCGTTCTTTCCATGTGCCCTACATCCTGGCCAACATGAAGGGAGCCCCTTGGATTACCATTCTCATTCAAAGTGATAAACTTTGACAAGGTAACAATCCTGTTGTGCAGGCCCAGGACCAGTACTCAATCCCTGGCAAGACAAACCACACCAGCTCCAAGCTGGTATTCTGAGCCATCCCCTGAGACTGGGCATGTTGGTACACACTTGTAATATCATTGCTGGGAGGTTGAAAACAGTCTCCCTATGAGTCCAAGTTGTTTAGTAAGACCTTGTATTGAATACCTAGAAACAAATCAAAAGCTGATGGAGAACGAAGATGATTCCAAGAATAGTAACATTTGGGCAAGCTTATGAAACCAAATCAGCACTCCAGAATATTTTGAAGGACATTTCAGCAAGAGACAACAAGAACTACAACTCCATGAACCCTAAAACAAGAAAAACACCAGGCAGGGCAAACAGAGAGGGAAACAAAAATGGTAAGGAGCAGAAGAACATCATGATGGGGATCAGTCGGTACCAATCAGTCATAGCCATCAAAGATGATGGACTCAATTTACCAATATAAAGACACAGATTCGTGTAATGGATCAAGAAGCAAGATCTGGGGCTGGGAGATGGTTCAGTAGCATAAATGCTTCTCTGACAAGCACAAGGGCTTCAGTTCAATTCCTAGTTCCACCAAAAAAGAAAAGCAAGATCCACAGTAAGATGTCTATAAGAAATACATTTAATTTGACAAAATATTCATAGATTTAAAAATCAAAGGATGGAAGACAATAAACCATATGAGAGGAACTCATAAAATGCAGGTGTAGCTATTCTGTTTGCAGATAATGTGAATTTCAAGCTCAGACTGATTAAGACAGATAAAAAGGTCATTAAATTTATAAAAATGAAGTATAAAAAGTAAAGCCATATTAATATGCTAAGCTGTAAAAGACTCAAGTCAACAATTTCTGACATTGCCAGTCCTACTGATAACCTACTACTGTTATGGACTGGACTATATTGGAATATTTTGCTGAATTCATGCATCTACAATATTTAAATGACAAATGAATACCCTTGTCTGACAAAACTAAACCAAAAAGGGGGATATAAATGAAGAACCATTTTATGTGTGTATGTTTAAAATAGTTAGGATGGATATACAGCTACTTTCTCTTAATTCAATGAATAGAAAGATTTGTTCTACTAGTGTTTGGGACAGGATGTCATGCTATATCTTGCACTATGAATAACCACTAAGAAGACAACAATATGTAATGTATTAATTAATGAAACTGTCCTACTAATTGGTTATGAAACTGTCTCATTGTTATTTGTTTCTCAATAAAATTATTTTTAAAAATTATAAAGGGAAAGGTCCAAGAGAAACAGATAACGATATTAATACACCCAACTATTCAAAACAAATAAAATAAGCACTAATACAATTTTATTAGTGGACTTCAACACCCTACTATCACAAAAATGCAAATCAACTGGACCAAAAAATCATCAATCTATTAGAACTGATCTAAACTTTTGAACAACAGGACTTAGTAGTTATCTACAGAGTACTCCACCCCACAACATCATAATACATTTTCTTCTCAGTTACACATGAGACATTTTCCAAAATAGACTACAAGACCCAGCCCAAGTCCAGGACAGAAAAAATAAACAAATATGATGCAAGAAATAATAATTCATCACCTGCAAGAACATGCAAAGAAGAACATGATGAGATTAGTAGGCATCAATGTGAAAGAAGGAGTCAATACAAATGATATAAAAAGAATATGTCCAAAAGTAATAGTAAATTGTCAAATATGAGGAATCAATCTCATATTCAGGAAACTGAAGCACACAGAATGCCAAATATCTTCAACCCAGTTAAAAACATACAGAGAAATATAAAAGTCAAGATCCCAGAAATTGAGCACAAGAACAATATAATAAAAGCCACTAGAGAAAAGAAACAGATCACAATTAGAGGAAAAATCCATCAGAATACCCTTAGACTTTTCTTCACAAACTATAAAGGCAAGAAGAGCATGGAGCAGAGTACTTCACATTCTCTATGAAAACAAAGTCAGCCTAGAGTACTATACCCTGAAAAACTCCTTTTCAAGTTTGATGGGTAAGTGAGATACTTCAATAACAAAGAAAAACAAAAGAAGTTCGTGATGATACAGCCAATCCAGAACAGATTACTAAAATATGTTCTAGAGAGGGAACAAAATGATCAGAATTCCACAAATGAGAACAGAAGGAACACAGTAAATATGGCAAATAAACACTGCAGAAAAAGGAATAAACAATAGCAGGTAAATAACAAGTCAATACATGTCTGTTATAGCTGTCAATGTAAATGGATTCAATTCACCAATGAAGACAAAAAGACTGGCATAGTGGGTTAGGAAACAAAATCCAACAGTATGCTACATACAAGAAACACACTTAACTCACTAAGAAATTTATAGGATGAAAATCAAAGGATGGAAAACAATACTAAATGGCCCAGCAGCTCAGAAAAAAGCAGGGGTAGCAATTCTGTTCTCAGACAGTGTCAACTTCAAACTAAGAATGATCAAATGAAATAAAGAATGGCAATATATACAGGGTAGAGGAAAAATTCAAGAGGAAGTGATAACACTCGTAAATATGTACATATCAAACACAGAAGCACCCAACTATATAAGACAAATCTTAATGGACATAAAAATCTGTTATCCAATTACACAATCTAAGCAGGAGACCTTAAGACCCCTTATTCCAAAAATATAGGTCAAGCAGACAAAAAATTAGCAAAGGTATAGCAGAACCACCAGAGCTTGGAACAAATGGACTTAGTGGACATATACAGAATGTTACACCCAATCACAGCTAAAGACACATTTTTTCCAGTGCACATGGCTCATTTTCTGAAACAGACTACATAATAATCCATAGATTATGCTAAAGTATATGCAAGAAAACAGAATTATCTCATGCATATTATCTGATCACAGTGCAATGAAACTGGAAAGAAATGCAAAGGAAGCCAGCAAAACCCTATAAATACACGGAAATTAAACAACACCCTACTCTGAAAAAATGGGTCACAGGTGAAGTTAAACAAGAAATTCATCAATATCTATACTTAAATGAAAAGTCAAGCACTGTTTATCAGATTTTATGAGATGTGATGAAAACAGTTCTCAGAAGGAACTTTATAGTTGTGAATGCGCACATTAGGAACACAGAATGTCAACAAATAAACACCGTAATGCTACACCTCCAATATCTAGAAAAGGAAAAGCAAACCAAACCCAAAGCCAAATGACAGGAAAAAAATCTTAAAGAATAGAGCATAAATCAATTCAATCGAGACAAAGAAAGCAGTTCAAAGAATTAATGAATCAAAAATCTGCTTCTTTGAAAGATTAAATATAATTGATAAGCCCCTAGCCAACCTCATCAAAATAAGGAAAGAAAAAACTGAAATAAAAGCAATAAGGAATGAAAAGGCTAGAACTACCATAGACCCAATGGAAATTCAGGAGATTATCAACAGCTAATTTGAGAATCTTTACTCTCACACAATAGAAGACACAGAAGAAATAGACAGATTCCTAGGAGCTACAAATTATCAAAAGTGAATCAAGAAGATATAAAAACTCTCAATAACCCAATAACAGCCAATGAAATACAAAATGTAGTAAAAAAATAAAAAAGACATGCTGACAAAGAAAAGTCCAGGACCTCTGAAAAGTGTGTATTCATCTCAGATGCCCATTTCTGAATTGGGTCTTTAAATTTGAGGGCCCTGTTATATCTTAGTTCTTTATAAATTCTGGACAGTAGACCACTGTCTGATTGCTTATTAGTTAGGATTTTTTCAAAGTTTGTGGGTTGTCTTTTCACTCTGTTGACAATTTCTTAACTCCCTATGGTTGCAGAATGCTGGACTGTGTTGGATTGTGGTGTCGAGTTCAAGAACCTAAGGTAGTTGAATGTCAATGGAGTGCCCACTTTTGACAGGTGTAGACAAACGAAGGGTTGTAGAAAGAA
>PVKA01008368.1:27090-73381 GCA_004027165.1 Ctenomys sociabilis
TTTGATATAATTCAGCTATAAAAAAACCTGTAAATATAATTTCATGTATGCACCTTGTACAGTACCAAAACGTTATGAAAACAGTTTGCAATGTATTAATTCATCGACTCTGTATGGTTAAGGTGTCTTGAAACTGTCTGATTGACATTTGTATTTTAATAAAATAAAAATAAATGGAAAAAAAAGAAATTAAAAAAAAAAAAGAAAAGTCCAGGACCTGATGAATTCAGCTAAATTCTATAAGAAACTTATAGAAGACATGATATCTACACTCAAACTCTTCAATGAAATTGAAACAGAAGTAATCTTCCCCAAATCATTTCTACCGGCAAGTATTATACCGACACCAAAACAAGGGAAAGACACAAATAAAAAAGAGAACTACAGGCCAATATCCCTCATGAATGTAGATTCAAAAATCCTCAATAAAATACTAGCAAATAGAATGCACCAAATCATCAAGAAGATTATACACCACGACAGGTAGGATTCATCTCAGGGACGAACGAATGGTTCAATATTCACAAACTGATAAATGTAATATACTCTGTATGTGAATATAGAGAAATCTGAAAAACAATCATCTCAATTGATGCAGAAAGGCTTTTGACGAAGTCTAACACTCATTCATGAACAAAGTTCTACAGAAAATTAAAATAGATGGCCTCTACTTCACGCTGATAAAAAGCATCTATGACCACCCAAAAGCTAACATAATTCTAAATATGGAAAAACTGAAAACCTGTACTCTCAGATCTGATACAAGACAAGGATGTACTCTATCAGCACTCCTATTCAATGTAGTTCTGGAATCATTAGTTACAAGCATTAGACAAGAGAGAGAAATAAAGAATAAGAATAGGTAATGAAGTAAAATTATCCTTATTTGCAGATGATATGATACTATACTTGGAAGTCCCAAAAAACTCCAATAAGTTACGAGAATTGATATACAAATTCAATGGCATAGCGGATTGTAAAGTCAATACCCAAAAAGCAATAGCATTCCTCTACACAGATAACAAACACATTGTGAGGAAAATTATAGAAACACCTTTTAGATAGTACTGCAGAAAACAAAACTTGGAATTAATTTAACTAAAGAAGAAAAAGATTTCTTCAAGGAAAATTGCAGTACTCTGAAAAAAGAGCTGGTAAAGATCTCAGAAAATGGGAAGATATTCCCTGCTCCTTGATAAGAAAAACCAACATTCTGAAGATGGCCAACTCCCAAAATTGTACAGATTTAATGCAGTTCCTTTCAAATTGCCACCAACTACCTCATGTACCTAGAGAAATTGTTCTTAAAACTTATTTGGAACGAAAAAAGACCTAGAATAACAAAGGCAATGCTGGGCAACAAAGACAAGGCAGGAGGCTTTACAATTCCTGACATGAAGTTATACTAAAAAGCTACTTTGAAAAAATCAGCATGATATTGGCAACAAAATAGACCTGAGGATCAATGGAATTGATTAAAACATGCAGAAGCCTCTACAAACACACTCAGCCATTTTATCTTTTAGAAAGTGGCCAAACAGGCTGGAAGAAAGACAGCCTCTTTAACAAATGGTGCTGGAAAAACTGGTTCTCTACATGCTGAGGAAAAAAGAAACCTTGATTCAGGTCTATCACCATGCACTAAGCTAAAATCAAAGTGGATTAAAGATCTAAACATTAAAATAGAGGCACTAAATCTCTTGGAAGAGAGAATAGGAATAACTCTTGAAGATATAGGAGTAAGCAAAGAGTTCGTGAACAAAAATCAAATTGCATGGGTAGTACTTGAAAGAATTAACAACTGAGATCTCCTCTTATTGATAAGTTTTTGCACGTCAAAAGAAATTACCAACAAAGTGAAAAGACAACCAAAAATTTGGAAAAAAAAATCTTAATAAGGACTCAGTCAAAGGTATGCTGTCTACAGTATATAAAGAACTAAAAAACATTAGTGCCCCAAAATTTAAAGACCCAATCCAGAGATGGGCTTCCAAGATTAACACACACTTCTCAGAGGATGAATTAAACTTAATATATGAAAAACTACTCCACATTACTAGCCATCAGTGAAATGCAAATTAAAACAACACTGAGATAGCATCTCACTCCAGAAAAAGTGGCTATCATAAAGAAATCAACCAACAACAAATGCTGGGGAGGCTGTGGTGAAAAAGGAACCATTCTCCACTGCTGGAGGGAATGTAGACTGGTGCAACCATTATGGAAATCAGTGTGGAAATTCCTTAAAAAGTTGGGACTGGAAATCCAAATCAAACTAGCTCTCCCCTTCCCGGGTATTTTCCTTGAGGAACTGGAAACATTATGTCATAGTGATATATCTGTACCTGTGTCTATAGCAGCATAATTTATGATGACCAAATCTTGGAAACAACCAAGATGCCCTTCACCTGAGGAACTGATGAAAAATATGTGTTATTTTTATACAATGGAGTATTACTCAGCTACAAAGAATGATAAACTTGAAACATTTATATTTATATGGATTCCACTTGAAGATATATTCATAAGGGAAATAAATCAGACCCACATATGTAAATATTGTATAGTCTCACTAGTATAAGAACTCAAAAGAAGAAATAAAAATAGAATGGTATGAAACAATTAAAAGGAAAGTGAGAAGTGGAGCACTGGACAACAAAAAACTGCAAGGAGAAAATCTAGGAAAGATGAGGGGGAAGCCATTGATTTATATGCACAAGATGATTTAAGATTATTTAAGGCAATAATCCTGAGAATCTTCAGCAGGTTTCTGAAACTAGCAGTTAACTGATAGGACTCTCACCCTGACTAACTATATATGCTGACACCTGTGAACTAAGCAACTGCACTGAAGATAGCAATATGTGTTACTAGGGTCATGCTTGGAATGCCAGTCATTCTTGTCTTCTAAATATAGACTGATTGTCAAGACATACAAATTATTAAAATACTGTCTCTCATGTAAGTGTTTCTTTCTAAAAAAGGGTAATAAGTGAAAACAAGAGACAAGAAAAAAATGTCACAGGACTGTCCTGCTACAATGCTGTATTTCGTTGATTTCTAAATTTCTGTGTAAAAATATGTAACTGCTTATTCCTATTATTTAAATACTTTTTTTCTTCATATTCTGTAAGGACTTCAAGTTTGACATATCAATACTTGATGGAAAATACCTGTTCCATGTTATGTCTAAAATGTTTGATATTGAGACACATAGTGAGGTTAAGCTCAACTGCCTACGTTGTAGGGTAATAATAATAAATTTCTCTTCTGGAGGGTTCACAACCTAAGTTTGCAGACCAAAAATTAAAAAAAAGAAGGGCTTCAAGGACAGCCAACATTTGGCCTTAGCCTTTCAAGGTCAGTGAAGACTCAGGACATAGGAAAACCTGTACTGTAACATCCTATAACTCAGTTGTGTCCCAAATTTTCTGATCAATTACATTATGAGGCCACAGAGAAAAGTGAGCAATGATGTAGAGTCTCATAGAGGGAAAACATTCTCTCAGGCTTTTACAGAGAGAAAATTGGTCAAGCAATGACTGTGACTCAATCACATGGCTGACACTGACAAAGGATCTTCAAACTGAGGTACAGGGTTTCACCAACCATATCAGGTACAAAAGTTGCTTTTCTTGTTATATAAGTCTTGCATTATCTTGATCTTAACCATCCAGAAAAAAGTATAAAGCTGAGGTATGAAATGCAAAGCCATATTAATATGCTGAGCTGTAAATGGCTCAAGTCAACAGCTTTTGACATTGCCAGTTCTAATGAAAACCCACTTGCTGAACTGTTGCACCTACAATGTTTAAATGACAGTGGCATACTGTTCTCTGACAAAACTAAACAAAAAGGAGTATATAAATAAACAACCATTTTATATCTGTATATTCAGAATAGGATAGGCATACAGGTACTTTCTCTTAACTCAATGAGTAGAAAGCTTTGTTCTAATAGTTTTGTGGACAGGATATCATATCTGCATCTTGTACTATTAATAACCACTAAGACAATATGCAATGTATTAATTACTAAAACTGTCCTACTAACTGGTTTTGAAACTCTTTCATTGCTATTTGCTTCCCAATAAAATTATCCAAAAAACAGACTATATACAGCATAATTCACTAAAGGCAAAAGAATTGAATTTTTCCCTTTCATATTATCAGATCAGAGTGCAATGAAACTGGCATTCAGTAACAAAATAAACCAGAACTTTGTAAATAAATAAAAATTAAATATCAACCTTACAAACAACCAGTGGGTCACAGAGGAAATTAAGGAAGACATTAGAGAGTTTCTACAATTAAATAATAATGATAATATGACATAATGCAATTATAGGGCACCATGTAAGGAGTCCTAAGAAGGAAAGTTTATAATTGATACTAGGAAAATATAGCAAGCACAAATAAGCATCTTAATGATGAACTTCAATCTTCTAGAAAAAGAAATGCTTGTATGCCAAAAGCTCACACACTGGAGGAAACTATAAAGATTAGAGAAGAAATGCACTGAGTGTCCATATACTGGAGACTAAGAAACAATAAAAGGAATGAATCAAAGAGTTATTTCTCTGAAATATTAAATAAAATCAACAAACCCTTATCTACTTTTATTGAAGAAAGGAAAGAGATAAATACATGAAATTGGGAACGAAAAGGGTGAAAGTTCAATGAAGCCCACAGAAACCCAGAAGATCACTTATACCTACTTTGAAAACTTGTTTTCTAATAAGATGAAAAATACAAAAAAAAGAGAGATTTTTAGATAAATATGATTTATAAAAGCTGTACTAAAGAGCTATAAATATCCTAAATAACCCAATATAAAATCAAAGATACAGCAAACAACCTAACAACAAAGAAAAGTGCAGGTTCTTAGGGATTCACTGTTAAATATTGCCAGAAATTTAAAGGAAATGCAACACCAATACTTCTAGAACTCTTTAATAAAATTGAAAGTTAAAAAAAATTGAAGTATTCCCAAATTCATCTCTGAAAGCAAGCATTACCCTGATATCAAAACCAGAGAAGCACCATACTAAGAAATAGAATGTATGTAGTTTACATAATGAACACGAAGGCAAACAACCTCAATATGATATTAGTAAAGATAATGCAGCAAAACACTAAGAAAATTATATACCATGATTGTGTTGGATCATTTCCATGCACAGAGCTTGTAAATATACATAAGTCAATAAATGTAATACAGTCTATGGGCAGAGCTGAGGACAAAAATTATGTGATCACCTCAGTAGATGCTGAAAAGTATTTGACCAAGTCCAAATGTCAGTCATAGTAAAAAATTATACAGAAAATTGGAGTAGGGCTGGCAAGATAGCCCAGCACTCTAAGTGTTGCTTGGCATGTACAGGGACCTGGGTTTGATCCCCGGCATACTTGTCACACCAGGCGTGGTTGCACCCTCCTGTAATCCCTGAGGAGGTGGAAAACAGGAGCATCACTACTAGTCCAACTGCATAGCAAGTCCCTGTAAACAAACACATAAAACATGTTTAAAAAAGAAAAGAAAATTAGAGTAGAGGGTCTTTATCTTAGTCTGTTAAAAGTCATCTATGACAAACCAACATCTAACATCATACTAAATAGACAAAAATGAAAGCTTTCATTCAAAAATCAGGAATGAGATAAGAAAGTTGACTGTCTGCACTCTTATTCAACATTGACCTAGAAACTTTAGCCGGAACAGTCAGACAAGAGAAAAAAAAAAAAAAAAAAAAAAAAAAAAAAAAAAAAAAAAAAAAAAAAAAAAAAAAAAAAAAAAAAAAAAAAAAAAAAAAAAAAAGGAAACAATAATAGCAAAGGAAGAAATTCAATTATACTATTTTTTGAGGATGAAATGATACTCTACATAGAATACGCCCCCAAATTTCACTAAAATATGCTAGATTTAGTGAGCAAATCCAGAAGTGAACCTGGATACAAAGTCTACACTCAAAAATCAAGTTTAATGTACTTGAACAATGAACTCACCGAGAAAGGAATTAGGGAGATAATACTTCTCATAGTAGCATCTAAAATGACATACTTGGTAACCAAATTAACAAAGGGAGCAAAAGACATATATTGAACACTATACTGCTATGTAAAATCAGACTATAGATTATGTCATAAAGTGGAAGGAGGGCTGGTGCAATCGCTGAGCCATCGAAAGCACCTGCCTAGGCAAGCTTAGGTAAGCGGCAGGGCCAGCAGTTCTATCCCTGGCATCACATGCCGTGCCAGCCCCACACCCAGGGTGGGCGGAGTCAGCCATTAAAAAAATAAAAATAAATAAATAAGTAGGGAAGATATCTCTTGGTCTTGAGTAGGAAGAAGCAACACAGTAAAAATGATCATATTTGCAAAACTGCTATACCAATTTAATACAATTCTGATCAAAATTCCTGCAACATATCTCATAGAACTAGAAAAAAAATCTAAATATAATTTATTTGGATTCAAAAGACACATAGAATATGGAATGCAATTTTGGACAACAAATGCAAGCCAAGTGACATCAGTCTTTGATGAAAAGTATATTACAAAGGTACTGTGATAAAACTGGAATGCTCCTGGCAAGTATTCAGACTCAAAGATCAATGGCACACATTAAAAGATTAGGAAACAACTCTAGACACAGTCAGCTCCTTACCTTTGAGAAACCTGGCAACATATTTACTGGAAGAAAGATAGCTTCTGTAATGAATGATGCTGGGAAATAATGGCTTTGTACATGCTTAAAGTTCAAATCGGGCCCATATTTCACTATGCAATAAGTTAAATTCAAAATGTATCAATGATCTAAACACTAAGACAAAAACATTAAATTTATGGGATGATAGAATAATTAAAAGTCTTGAGCACAGTAGTATAAGTAAAGACTATATTAATAAAAACCTGATGGTGCACGAAGTATAACAAAGAATCAACAATGCAATGTCATTTTATTAAAAAAACATTTGCACCGCAAGAGAAACCACTAATGTAGGAAAAAATTTTGCCAGTTGTTCCTCAGCGAAAGATTATTATCAAGAATGTATAAATAACTCAAGACAATCAGGTCTCTCAAATTTAAAGACTCAGTCCAGAAATGGGCATCTGAGATAAACACAGACCTCTATGATGAAAAAACACAAATAGCCAATAAATATACGAAAAAAGTCTTCACCATCGCTGGTCATTCTAGACTTACACATTAGAACTTTGAGATTTCCTCTCACCCTGGAAAGAATGGTTGTTAATAACAACCAGGACATCAACAAATACTGGTGGGGCTGTGGGGAAAAAGGAACTTCTCCACTGTTAATGGGAGTGTAGACTGATGCAACCACTACAGAAATCAATGTGGAGATTCCTCAAAACACTAAATTTGGAGGTCCCATTTGGGCCAACTATTCCCCTTCTAGATCTCTTCCCAGAAGAATTAAAGACATCATGCCATAACAATGTGCACCTATGTTTATAACAACACAATTTGTAATATCTGGATTTTGGAAGCAAAATGCCCATCCAGCAAGGAGTGATAAAATATATATGGTCTTTTAATACAATGGAGTACTACTCAACCAAGAAGAAGAATAAACTGGAGACTTTTATAGGTAATGGATGCAACTGAAGTCCGTACTCATAGGTGGAATAAATCAGATGCACATATGTAATCCTCGCATTGTCTTCCTAATCTGAAAAGCTGAAAGGGTGAGTAAGATCTTAAATGAACAATAGGTATCATAAAGTGGAAGGACACTGTTAAAATTGAAGGAGAAACTTGATGGAGAAAGGTGAAAGAAAGTAGAGAAAAGCAAAAAAGAAATAGAAATGCATAGATATGCAAGATAGTGAAAGTAGATATTGTACTAATTTTTAGTGTTAATATTGATTGTATAATCAAATGTCTATATCTTGTACCCTGAGTAACTAATTTGAAGATAATAATATGCAAAATATTAACCATGGTTACCCTCTTACTATCTCGTTTTGGTATGAATAGGTGAAGTTCAAGTTCTCATTACTTTGAGAATAATGAAAAGAGTATTATATATGAAAATTGAATGATAGGTTGATAACCTCATACCATTTTCAAAATTCCTAGAACAATGCAACATATAGAGTGGACTGTAATGTAAACTACTAATTTTAATTAAGGACATTTCAATATTAGTTCATAGATTATAACACAAACAGTCGTCTATATTAGGTAAGTATATGGGGACGTGGAAAGTATATATGGACTTCCTGTATTTTCTAATCAAAATGTTTGAAAGCTTCATATTACCAAAAAAAAAAAAAAAAAAGAAAAGAAAAGAAAGTTCATAAATATGTGTAATCATGGGCAGAGAAAGTGGCTTAAAGGAGAACTGTGATATTGCCATTATTATCATCCTTTGGATGTTTAGTGGAGAAATATTTCATAGCAACTATAGAGGAGGAATAAAGAAAAAAGTCTAAAGTCTGAAAAGCAAAACAAAAGAGAAAAGAAATAAATGACAAAAATTAATGGTTTGGATCTTTTGTAACTTAATTCCAGGGTTTCCATGTTTAAGCTGAGGCCACATCAGTTTTATCTGGTAATAAAATCAAGGGCCATTTTGGTTGGGAGGTTACTGTTTTCCGCCCTACAAGAGCTTAAACCAGGGCTTCTCTTCTGCTAAGCAAGCACTCTAGCAGTGAAAAATAAGCCCAGCTTTTTTTTTATATCTGGTAATTTGAATATTTATTTTGAAAACAGCAATGTGCAATACAGCAACTGTGACTGAATTGGTATAATCTAGTTTTTTTGAAATTTTGTATCATTTCTTTTTATTTATTTATTTATTTATTTATTTATTTATTTATTTATTTATTTTATTGAAGTACAAATATCAATGAGACAGTTTCAAGACAAATTAACAGGACAGATTTGACAAATTAATATATTACAAACTGGTTTTGTAATGCTTTGGTATCGTACATGGTGCATATATGATATTATACTTACAGACATTATTATAGCAGATGTCTCTAATCAGTGAATTAAGAGAGTATAGCTATTTACTTATCTTATTTTTATAGCTGAATTATATCACAGATTCAATAATTAATACTTTCTACCTTGTTATCTTTGTAGTGATTGTCCATGGTACTAGAAGCTGACATAATATCCTGTCCAATCACTGTTGATGTGAATCTTGCCTTTCATAGAATTATGCAAAAGTACTGCATATTTATCCTAACTGTACTGTTTATACACATACATCATAGTTCTTCCTTTGTACCCCCTTTTTTTGTCTAGACCTGTCAAAGATGGGCACTCCATTGTCATTAAACCAATTTAGGTGCCTGAACTCAGCGACACATTCCAACACAGTGCAGCATTCCACAATAATAGTGAGAAGTTGTTGACTGAAGAAGTTGTTGACCATAGCCATTTACAGCTCAACTTGTTATTATGGCCCCGCATTATATACCTCATTTTTATACTTTTCTGCTGAATGGTTAATACCAAGATAGATCAAGACCTATATACCAAAAATTCTTTATTTGAATGAGACTGAAGCTTAATCCTGATTATAGACCTGATTGTTACAAGATTAGATACTTATCTTGTAACTAAATCAGGTTAAATTGCCCAAAATTCTATGTACTCCAGTCACTGGAAGGGGGATGGATTTATGTTGTACTCTTTTGTTTTAGTTTTATAAGCTTTTCCACAAGACACAGGTTTTTAGAATTTAAAGTCCTCATGTGTCCCCTAAGACACTTTGAGCTTTTCTGTGTTCTACTATTATACTAATTCCTGATTCCAGCTCTTCCCTTTGCAGTTTAGCAGAGCAGCCAGTGGGAAAAGAGAACAAGGCATAGAAGACACCATTTGTGATTGCTAAGTGGCCGTACACAGGCAGGGCAAGGCCATGTTCCCTGGCACATTTAGTTTCCTCAGTCTGATATCTTTTAAACATAGTCATAGAAAGAAAACTAAACTAAACTTTAACATAATTTACAAAGCTGTTTGTCATGGTGAAATACATTTACATTTAATTCACAGAAGAATCTGTCACACATAAGTATTTATTCCTTTTTTAAAAAATTTATTTAGTACAGGGTCTCAGTACAGAGCTCAGACTCGTAGTGATCCTCCTGTTTTCAGCCTTTGCAGCACTGGCATTATAGGCATGAGCCACCCATGCCCAGTCTGGGTGGCCAGCTCCTTGTGCGCGGGAGTGGGGCTGGTGCTCAGGTGGCACTGGGCATTTAACCTGGTTCCTCCGCTTGCCTACGCAGGAGCTTAGTCCCCTGAGCTATCTCACTGCCCATCATAAGAACTTATTCTAATTTATAAGTATCCAGTAAAAACTGGGTCTCTCCCAGCCCTCGCACAGCTGACACCAGCTGTTTTCATTTGAATAACTGAGCCATTCTTTTATCATAAGTAAAACGTTGTTGTGTACCTATTAGACGCCAAGTGAGAAGCGCACAGAATGCGAACAGATAAAGTTCTGCTGTCATACTGTGATTGCTTTCATGCACAGATGCTGTCTGAGAATTGCAATAAAATCAAAGCTGTTCTCGTCAGTAATAGGATTCTGATAAAAACCTAGAGCTCTGCGTTCTTCTGAGTTGTGAGGACCAGCCCTTTGTGTGAAGACCCTTGTTATGCATGCAATAAACAGATACCTGCCTCAGATCTCCATGGAACTGTCCCAGCAGCGAGCTGGCCAGCATAACAGGGACGTCTTTGGCTTCTTTGATGCCATGTTGGCAAACTGAAACACCTCTCAGAAGCTACTCAATCCATATTTTATCATTTCACAGTGGAAGTACTTTAGATTGCACAGTCATGATCCAATTGAGTGTATCAACAAAGCACAGCATACCTGAGGCTGCACTCTATAAATCATTAAAAAGTACACTGAGAACAACACATAAAAAGCTTTAGGGGTGAGGGATAAAAATTATTGAAAGTCAATTATTTTGAAATCACTATGATTTGAAAATTGGCTCAGGAAAGGACTAAAGGGTAAATAACTACATTGGAAAACTTTAGGTGGTTTTGTTCTTCAGAATAAAAATATATTCACATAGTGGCCAGAGATATACCTCAGTGGTATGCCTGACTTCTTGGCAGATGTGAGCTCCTGAGCTTCACTCCCAGACCCAAAAAAAAAAAGTTAAAAATATATTTTAAATTTTTGACTTCAATGACTTTTCTAGTAATTTCAAAGTAGAGCTAAATTTGTTCATAGTATTCTTTAGCAAAAACTACATATATTTAATAAATCAGGATGATAAATCTGGCTTACAATATTCATAATGAACAAGAATATTTATTCTTGCCTTTTAGTCTTTAAACTAGGAGCAGAAAAAGAAACAGAGGTTTATATACCAATAAAGTATACAAAAATGTCAAATGATGTATAGTATCTTCATTCCCATTCTATATTAAAACACAAAATACATTAAAATATTTCATGAGTTATTTTATATTATAAATTAATTGAATGAAATTCATAATATTTTGATATGTCTTTCAGTTGTTTCAATAAAGTCTTAGTTTAAAATTAATGACACAATAAATAAAATTACTAAACAAAGAAAAATGACAACATTTACTCAAAAAATGTGTTCAAAATTATCTTTTGGCTCTTTTAATTTTAAAAGTTCCTAGCACAATATGCAGACCAAAACCTCAGTGGATTCCAATAAACAGGTGTGTCTAAAACAGGTAATTTCTTTTGCTTTTTGGTTTTATCTTTTGGGAAACAAAACTGTGTTTCTAAACCTTGCATTTAATAATTTAATATATACAATTATTCATATTGAGAGAAAGGTAAGCTTCTAACTTTTAGAATAGAGTTCGTTGTGAGCTTACCTTTCTCTCAATATGAATAATTGTATATTAAATTATTAAGCATATTTCTGCAACCCAGGATTGTAGGATATGTCTGATAATTGTTGAAAGACAATTTAACGTGATATTATCCTGTTAACTGCTTGTTTTTAATGAGAAAAACAATAAAAATGGAATAAATATACTTGTCAAAGAAAAGATGCTACAAAGGCACCACCAGCTTATTCACCTGCAATATTCTTTTCTTCACTTGGCCCAGTCCTTTAGCCCAACATCTTTCAGACTATATGGGTCTTTATCATTTCCCTCGTATCTTTCTTTCTTCCTAGACAGTGACCTGCTCCATCAAAATACCCAAGTATCATGATGCAGTGTGTCCCTTGCGCTCTCACCTTGCTTATTTATCAGTTATTTTAGCCATATTCTGACAAGGAAAAGCTGCCTGTCTACATTGATCAACACTGTATTCTTGGGGTTTCTTCTCGTGTCCTGTTCAACAAATATTTTTCTTTAACAGTGGATCAGTGAATGAATGGATAGGAAGACCTCTGTGGGTCTCATAAAACAACTACAATCTCTGTTACAATAATCAAATACTATTTTGTTATTTAATCAACTAGATCATTTGATAAACAATTATAAAAATGATTTGGGAAACATTAATTTTGTTTTTAGTGTTATGCACTTTTGACTTTTAAGCCTTACAAGAAGGGTTTCTCATTGAAAGAATTATTGTGATGGGCTATGCCTCATATAGATAGATATAGCACTAATATAATTCATAGTGGTAAACTTTTGTCACTTCCAGGTCAGAGGAACCTAATTTTGATCTAATTGCTTTTTTAAAACATGATGCTTGAGAAGTCACATTTTCCTCATGCTTCCAAAACTCATAGCAGTTTCTGAATTTCATGACAGTTTACATAAAATTTCTGAGTAATAAGTGACCACCTCAATTTCTGTCAGATTAAGAGTATAGCTTGGTCATTTGCAAAGGTGAGGATCATTATCAACCTGGGGACATTTAGCACTTTACTTGTAGCACCAAATACTTCATCTCTGTGATGTATCTTTGTTGAAACACTCCTGGGCTGTTTTCTCAGCATTTAATTATGGTAACAGAAAATGTTCTCACACTGTGATATGAACACTCTGATGTAAACTGAAAGTTAGTTTTAAAAAGGAAATTAATGATTCTCATTTATAAATAAAACTCAGGACCCAGCAATAACAGTAGTTCTCAACTTTCTTTCACTCATACTTAAATGAAAGCTATTACTTAGAGAACATAGGGATTTTTTCCTAGACACATATAAGACTTTTTTTTTTTTTATCTAAGGGAAGGGTCTATAGAGTGTTCAAGGTCTCACTACTAGATCAGACTCGTCCTGATCTGTGTGTTCACAGCCTCCCAAGAGCTGGTACATCCCACCACACCAGTCTCAATTGCCATGTCAGCTCACCCTTGGGGCAGTGCCAGCATGGCAGGCCTGGGGTTGGAACTCCTGCTTGCAGGCACTTGATCTGTTGAGCTATTTGGCCAACCCTTGATAAGACTATTTTTGTATTTACAGGTTTCCTCTGCTAAATGAGACAAATATGCTCGTGGATGAGGCTGTAAATACTTCAGATGAAGGAATTAATAATGAATTAGCACCATACATTTGAATATTTGGAGATATAATTGTGCAAATATGTGTTGCTCTGGTTTGTGTCTAGTTGTCCCCCTAAAGCCTCATGTATTCATAGGGAGGCTTCTAAAGTTTGTGGTTAATTCATGATCTAATTCTGGGATTATGGGTGTGAGTGGTGCACCCTCTCTGGAGCAGATTATCCACATACCTATGCAAGGAGGGGAGAGAGGCTTGCTAGCTGCCATGGGTGCTGCCCCTCCCTTTGCTCTTTGCTGTTTGCCACCATGAAGAACAGCTGCCTTCTGCTCTGCACCACTCTGCCTTGGACCCAGCTGATTATGGACTGAGAGCTCCACAAACTGTGAGCTAAATAAACATTTCATTCCCTAATTTTGTGCTTTGAGTCTTTTTTCACAGCAATGATATAAAAATAACTGAAACATATATCGACATCATCTTTATATTTACATTCAGGAAATGAGTTATGAGATGGCAAAAGAGATGTAGCACTATCTTTCCTCTTCCTTACACTTATAATTTGTAATTTCAAGTTTTTACAAACTTTGGAGGTCGTACTTCTATAAATAGAAAAGTAAGTAAGCAGCTACAAAGTCATCCACATAGAAGCAAACTTATTTTTATAAATTCCTCCCAAAAATGCTTCTGAGGTCCAAGGGGACTAACTATCTCCTGATAATGAAGCCTAAAAATTGCTGTGGATGTAATATTGCTTAATATTCATGTCTATGTTTAAAAATCATGTCCATTTCATATTTTATTGTGTTAACCTATTCAGGCTGCAGAGTGGCCAACAGATATAATATCTGATAATTTAGGCTTGTTTCCATGGGTATATTAGAAATTTTGCAAGCCTAAACCTGTGAAAATATCCATGTTAAGCACACATTTAGGGCAGTTTTTAAAAAAAATTTAAAAAGAAGGAAAAAAAAAAGTCCAGACAAATAGCTCAGCAGAGTAAAGTGACTACAAGTAGGCACAGGGCCTGAGACAGCAATTGAGACTGGGTGTGGAGGCGTGTGCCTGTAATCCCAGCTCTTGGGAGGCTGTAAACAGGAGAATCACTACTAGTTCAATCTAGTAGTGAGACTCTGAACATGCTGCAAACCCTTCCTTAAAATACAAGGGGGAGAGAGAGAGAGAGAGAGAGAGAGAGAGAGAGAGAAGTTAAGCTCTTCATAATGCAAAAGCACAGAAGGAGTTACCAAATGACACTCACATTTTTGTTGACCACTTAGACATATCCTCAAATTCTAGGTCCTCATGAGGCTGGACACTGTGTACACAATGAAGAACAGAAGTGCAACATACAAGCAGACAACTCATCACCCATCTCTGGCAATAGATGTGCTTTTTCTAATTCTTTTCATGTAATAGTTGAATAATGCTTTTCCTCAGTAACATTTTCATACCACCAGCATCCTACATAATTCAACATCTCTATCAATTGGAACACTAACAACTTGTGCAACTATAAGTCCTTCATTGTGTGTTTTAAAAAGTTACCATGGTTATATTATGGGCCCTTAGATTAGTTTTATACTTGATTGACACAATGTACATGCACACATTAATTAGCTTTCTCTTCAAGATGCCAAATGCCTGATACCCAACACTTAAAAAAAGAAAGGTCTCTTCATCTCACAGCTTCAGAGATTTCAGTCCCTGGCTGGCTGGTTCTCAGTCAGGAAAATCATAGTGTGAGGTCATAAGAAAGCAGGTCACTTGTTCCTGCAGGAAGTGAAGCATGGGGAAGGACCAACACCAATGAGAGCAACACCCTCCAACAGGCCTGGCCCTGTGACCACCTGGGCTTGGCCCTGCCACCCAACTATGTATTCAGCTGAGAATTTGTGTGATTAGTGCACTGAAGGGTACATTGCCTCCAGGCCAATTGCTTCTCCAGGAGTCTTGATCTTGTCAAATTTACGATGGAGATTACTAGCATGTATCATCTTGTGGTTTTCTGTTCAGCTCAAAACTGTTTTTCACTTCCCATGAGACTTCATATTCAGTAGCACGTTATATGGAAAAGTGATGTTCAACATTACCAAAATGTGGAGATAATCTTCCTTTCCATTTATGTTTTTTTTTTTTTTTTTTTTTTTTTTTTTTTTTTTTTCCCCATAATAGCCAAAGAACATACTGTTAGGGTTTAATGAAATCCCAGGTACTGAGGTCTTTATCCTCAGTGCAGCAATGTTTAGAGTGGGGGCCTAGAGAAGTGAGGGCTTCACGCTGCCATTTCATGACATGATTCTAAGGCAAGGAAGGTAGGAGTTGGGGCCTTGTTCACAGAAATGGAGCGAGGAAGCCTGACCTTGGAGAGTCTATGTTGCTTGAGGTCTCTCTCTCTCTCAGGTTCCACAGATAAAACTCAGGACTTTGCGCTTGCAAGGCAAGTACTACTGAGCTATCTCCCCAGCTGCTCATTTTCTCTTTTGCCTTCTTGGTTTCCATGAGTACAATAGCATTCCTCTGTGATTTTGTCATGAAATTTCTATTTCATTTCAATCATAAAAGAGGTGGGACTAGCTGGCCATTTACTGAAATCTTAAATCATGAAATACATGTTTCCTCCTTCAAATGTGGTTCTCAGGTACTTTACCACAGGATTTATGACAAAATGCTGCATAATATATGTGCTTTCTATTATTTCCATTATTTTAAATTGGCCATGGCCTTCTCCACAATGCAGGATTTGGTCTACTCTAGTTAATGTGCCAGGTACACCTGAGGGGAAAATGGTATTTGCTAATAGTGCATGTAGAATTCAACTAAATGACAGATCTATCTGCCTGATGTCACTGTTAAGTCTTTAATGTCTTTACTAATTTTATGGGTTTTTTTAATCTCAGAGTCTTGAAGTCTTATACACAAGCCATTGTTTTATTGATTCTTTCATTTCCACTGGGCTTTTGTCTACGCATTTTCTGGATCTGTCTCCATGCATAGTTGTCAAGCATTGCTTTGTCTTCTTGATGCATTGATCTTTTCATCTCTATGTAAGGTATTTTTTTATACCTGATAATTGTTTTTGTTCTGGAGGCTAATCTGCTTGATATTGGAGCCAAATCTAGTTATTTGAATAGTGTATTCATAACGTGTTTTCCCTTTCTTTATATAATTTATTTATTCTAATATATGTTAAATGAATATCTTGTAATCTACATATAATTAAGTCAGGTTTTCAGGTTTATTTATCTAGATTTTAACTAGTGTGTTTTGTTTACCCAGGGTTTTAAAGGATCTGCTTTTATGTAATGTGTGTAGGTGTTTTGCAGTTAAATAAATTGTTGATATGTCTCATTTCAGGTCCACCACATTATTTTTTGTTTTCTGCTTCTTCTTTATTGTTCTTACTACTATAGCTCATTTACATTTTGGGCTTTCTTCCGGGTTCTAATACTTTGTAGCAGCCTACCTATTGTGTTCTTAATTGTGTATCTTTGATTGTTCATTCTTAATGCATTTAAGAAATAAAAGAAGTTTAAGGCTTCAGGTCAGACTTACACACTGGCTGCTACCCAAATCTCAAGGTTTATTACCTATTTTTATTATAATATCTCTATGCATATTCAAATTCTCATCTGGTAATTTGAACCACCTCTTCAAAAACTTGGTACTCCTGTCTTTCACCTCGGATTCCAGCTGAACATTATAGTGATCTCATTTAGGCATCCACCTTGAAGAAGGGTTTCCATGCTGAAACGCAGCATGTTCATAGACACACAGATTATAGTGTGTTATGTTTTGTGTCTAGTTGTCCCCCCAAAGACTCATGTACATGGGGTGAGGACTTCTAGAGTTTCTAATTAACTCAAGATCCACTGGGATTATGTGTGATCCAAGGCTGGATTATGGGTTTTAATACTGCTGGGTTTATGGAGTACTTCCTCCAGCCTGGAGCAGAGAACCTGAAGGTAATACAGGAGAGAGACAGACTTTCTGTAGACATTTCTCTTTGTTGCATTGTTGCTGTTCTGCCAGGATAAACTGCTATTCTCTGCCATGTGCCCCTCTGCCTTGGAGCCAGCTGAATATGCACTGAAACCTCCAGTAACTGAGCTAAATAAACCGTTCCTTCCTTCATTTTGGGTGTTGGGTATTTGTCCCAGCAATGAGACAAGAGTAACTGAGACAGAGACTCTGAATTTCAGTGTTTCCTACAATTATAAACACCAAAAATAAGCAGCAGACTATGTGTTAATATCTGACACATTTAATTATCTATTATAACTTATAACCTATAATTTATATTAATAGTGAGTGATTTAGAATTAATAATAAATAAACCATATCTATAACATATTTCAATTTGTGTTGTTCCAGAAAATGATTGGATAGAATACATTTAACACAGAAGCTGTTTCTTAGAACATTGAAGAAGCTACAAATGCAGTTTATAATACCTATATATCTTTTCCATTAGTAATGCAAACTTCCATTTGTTATGAATACCTAAGATAGGTGGCTGTAATCTGATTTTTCAGATAACAAAAACTTCAATTTTTTTTTGCCTACCATTTATTTTAATGGGGTTGGGGAGATAGCTCAGCAGCATAAGCACGTGCCTCACAAGAGCAAGATCTCGAGTTTGATCCCTAGCACAAATAAATAAATAAATACACAAACAAACACTACATTACAATGAATTAAATGTAGTTTTCTTCTGAACTCTGATAATTTGTTGCTCAATAATACTGTAACTTTTTTTCAAATGGTGAAGCAGAAAACTTTCTTCTTTACCTTTGTGTTTCTGAGACAAAGTATCTGAAATCTAACTCTAAAGAGAGGAAGTTGACCTAGCTCAGAGTTTGCAGGGGTGTCCATCCATAGCTGGCTGTCTCCAAGGCAGAGTGGATTGTCAGAAGGGCAGTGCAGAGGAGAAAACACCACAGACCAGGCAGAAAACTGCAGAAGTGCGTGAGCAAGGCCATGCAGCAGGTTTTTCTGCCCCTTGCGTACCCTTGCTAGGCAAGCAGGAGTAGCATAGCACCGAGCACTGTAACCAGATGCAGTCAACACACACCCTCCAATCCAGCCCCGCACCGTGAGCCAGTCACACACTCTGGATCCAACCACCTCTGACAAAGTTCCACATAGGATAGTATGAGGCTTTGGGGATGGGACATGTAAACACAGCCCATACCCCAGATATAAAGACTGAATGATTCTTTAAACACTGCATTGTAAATATTTACATGAAAGAGCACCACAATCCTGATGATCTGTGAACTTCCTGTCCCCTTTACTGCAGATCCCAGCAAAACTGTTGTTAAATGCTCTGCTAAACTGCCCATTTACAGCACATGTTCTTATATTACTGCCATTTGTTAGTGTCCTGGAGCCGTACGTACAAGATAGGTGCTAAAACAAACCATATCTATGTTGCTACAGCCATCTGACCGAGTTTTCAAATAACTTGTAACTTAACTATTGCAATAGATAAAGGAAGATGCTTTTATGAATTTATAGGGTCAGGATATAGAACACAAAACCTCTACCTTTGAGTTCCTTAAGGCTACAGACACTGTTGTTTGTTGTACTCATGTTAGAATAAAGAAGCAAAAGCAAGACAATACAAAGAATATTGCAAGTATTGAACTAATTCATGTCTCCATCAAAAGTAATAACGAAGTCTGTTTGAAGACACATCTATCTTCAATACTCTGTGATCCGATCTGGCATTCTTACTCAGCTGTAATATGCTCTGATATCAGCAGATTATTCTGTTAGAAGAACTGATCAAAAGACTGTAAAGGTTTTTTGTTCAAAATCTAGCAAACTCAGTGTACTTACTATGGATAATGATTATTTTAATTCACTTGTGTCATAATCTCCTTTTTTATTGTTGGGACTCAGTGCTACAAACCCCTAAATTAAATGTAAAGGAGCTTTGCTGTGGCCCACTGTTTCAGTCCACTTGTCTACCTCCTAAAGAGGAAGGTTCAGTGGAAAGGACTTGTGGAGGGGAGCTGCGCACATCACGATGATCAAGAAGAGGAGAAAGAGAAAGGCCTAAACAGGGAGGGAGATCAGCCCGCCCATCCCTACCCAGTGACCTACTCTTCCAACCACACCCTCCTCCCAGCAGCAAGGGGGCCCCATAACTAATCCTCCCTTCAAGCCCTTTCTGTGAGTATAGGACACTATGTGGGGCTCATGTATCAGGGCTGGAGTACTTGGATATAAACCACAGTACTCCAGCTGTGATGTCTGACATTGTCACATGTGCCTTTTTTGTGTAAAATGCATCTATGAGTTAACAAAATCTTAAGTTTTAGCAGAACTGAAAAGTCTAAATCCAGAGTCCCAAGCTCTCCAATCTATATACACTGTGGCTTTAGAAACTGAAAATATTTGCGATGGAAGACCAAAAGTCTGCCTGGAAAACCCAAGGGCCAGGGGTTTCAGGGGACTATAGCAGCGACCCTCTGCCATGGAGAGGGCTCTAGCTCCTCTGAAAGGGAATGGTGCCCAGAACCTTTCAGCTGGGCATTCATGACTCAGGTTGACAGTTAGTCAATTCACTATCACAGTAGTTTAAGGGTAACTTTGTATCCTTGGGTATCCGATGGAAACAAATAGCTTACCCATCTTATTCTTATTACAGGATGGGACCAAGTGTTTCTGAAATTTTACGTAATTATAATTATCTTTGTGAAAGCAAAGTCTGCAAAGCCACTTTGAATTCTATTTGTGTCACTTACTTTGATGAATACATTGTCAGGAGAGCCTTTGCTTTTACAGATACTATTAACTTTACCCTCCTAGCATTGGACAATATTTTCAGCATGGAATGCGCTCAGGAGATGCTTGCACAATTCATCAGCAAAATGGTCGGATGGCTTTCTGCACAGAAAAAGAGGGTCAAAACCACAATTTGTGAAATGTCACAGTGACTTGTGCCAGGGATAAATCTAAACACAGAGATATTCAGAATATTTACTTATATTATCTGCTAATAAAAATGTATTTGTTTTTTTCTCAATAATTTTATTGAAGAACAAATAGTAATGAGACAGTTTTGAATCAAATTAGTAGAACAGATTCAATAATTAGTACATTGTATTTTGTTTTCTTAGTGGTTATTTGTTGTACCAGGTGCAGACATGATATTCTATTTACAAACACTAATAGAGCAGAGGCCTCTATTAATTGAATTAAGAGAATGAAGCTGTATATCTCTCTTTTTTAAAAAGCTGATTTATAGTACAGTTTCAATAACCAATACTTTTTTACATTGTTATCTTCTTTGTGGTTATCCATAGTACAAGAAGCAGACAGGATATCCTATTTGCACTATTAGTGCAAATCTTGCTTCTCATGGAATTATGTGAAAATAGCTGCGTATTTATCCTAACTGTTCTGTATATACAAATACAGAATGGCCCTTCCTTTGTATCCCCTATTTGTAATATTTCAATTGAACATGAAGCCTATTTGCCTATGTGTAGTTTTTAGAGAGAGCAACTTGAGTTTAATTGTTCTTTGTTCAATTTTTTATGCTTGTAGCCAGGAGAAAAAAATTACATTCATTTTCAAGGCCTTTTATAAAAATCAATACTTCACTCATTAGTTTTAAGTTTTATTAATTTAAAAATTCATAAGGTTTTTTGAAAATATTTCATTGCAAGAAAGAGCAATGAGACATTTTCCAAACATGTTAGTAGGACAGTTTCAATAAGTAATACATTGCATTTTGCTGTTTTGTAGTAGCTATTCATAGTACAAGATGCAGACATGATATCTTGTCTATACACTGTTAGTTCAAAACTTTCTTCTTATTGAACTAAGAGAAAGTAGCTGTATATCCATGCTAACTGTTTTGTATATGCATATATATTTTTTTCACTATAACATGGTCCTTCACTTATCTCCCCCTTTTTTGTTTGTCAGACATGTGTAAAAGTTTATAAGGCTTTAAGGAGCTTTATGAAAGAAAGTGAAAAAATCAATAAGAAGGAATTTTATGTAAAAATCAAACATAGTCTTATCATAACTTGCTAACACCCCTTAAAATTGCTTTAATTTTATTTTAGTTTTCTTGAAATATTTTTTTAACAGATGGAGGAGTTTTGGGCAGATATACACATTTTGTGTATAACCAGAATGACAAACAGTCTTCAATTACAGCAACATCCTTTTGGAACTTGCTGGGATTAGCAAGTTAGCACTACAATAGTTAGTGCTGAAAATAATAAGGAATTTGGCCTAAAATAAAGAGCATAATAACTTTGTAAACCATTACATAAATTGAGAGGAGCTCTGCAATTGTTAATAAAGCTAAAACAATCTTGACAGGATTATGTTTAGATTGAATTTACAAATCATTCGAATTCTCTGTGAAATAAATGGCTGAGTTTTAATTACTATGTGTACACCTCACCATTTGGGGGTAATTACAAGGTTTAATCCTGAAAAATAACTTAAATTTTACTTATTGATGAGGGAAAACCTAGGTGGAAAAAGTCTAGATAACCTGGAAATTATTTGATTGATCATTACTCAACATAAATCATTATGAGAGATCAATAAGTGTGTGAGCACATGAGAAAAGCTGAGCCGGGAGTAGTGGCGCAGGCCTGTAATCCCAGCACTCGAGAGGCTGAGGCAGGAGGATTGTTGTGAGTTCAAGATCAGCCTGAGCTACAAAGTGAGCTTAAGGCCAGCCTGAACTGCATAGTGAGACCCTGTCTCAAAAAGACAAAAAAAAAAAAAAAAAAAAAAGAAAAGCTGAGTGATAGTTTGCTGCTTTAGTCTATCATGTAAAATAAATTGCAAAATGCATTCGGTTTTTACTAGTATATTTCATATGGGTATTTATTCCTTTGTAAGAGTTCACTTTGAGCATATCACAAAATATTTCTCAAATTGTTCTCAAATAACTACTTCTGTCTAAATGATCTGGACTGTTTGTTCAGTATGCTGATTCTAGGCCCTTACTATATCTTACTGAATCGAAATTCTAGAGGTGCCATATGAAATTGCACAATGTTAATAAATTTCTCCACTTTAGAAAACAAAATACATTAAGCTTTGAGATATTGTCTTATATGGTAGAAATTTCATCTTCAGTCACTTTCTGTCACCTGAAATATTCCTCTAAACTAAGATGCATTCTAATAGGAATAACAAGACATGGATGTGACATGGATAACTTTAAATACAACTTTGAAGTGACAGAATAATTCCATAAATTACAAAAACATCTGTGCCTAAAATTTCAGCTACGAAAGATGTAATTTTTATTTACATACTCGAGATGTATTTTATTAACCACCCAGAGAATTAAAATTTCTAGAAATTAAGAGTGAGCATGAAAATAAAACAAAGAAGCAGCAAAATGTAAGCCCAGTGTCCAAGGAGATGGCTCAGTAGAATAAGCACTTCCCTGGCAAGCACAAGGGCCTGAGTTCCATCCCCAGTTCTGCAAAAAAAAAAAAAAAAAAAAAAAAAATGTAGCTCATGTGAAGCGTATCGGTATAGTCAGATTATAAACATACTGAACCGCAAAGAGCTGCAAAAATGTGATAAGGCAATAAATAAAGAATATAGAAAAAAGGAAAGAAAAACTCAGTGAGGGAGGCTAAGATTTCTGTGGAATAGTGGAAATAGAACTAAAATTGGGTGGTTATCATCTACTGCATTGAGAAAATAACCTTAAAACTAGGAAGGATTTGAATGAGATGAAGGGATTGATTTAAGTGAAAATACTACATAGTGGAAACAATCTAAGTGAAAATACTTGCTTAATGCATTCTTTCCATACTATCACCTTTTCTAACAAGGCATCCTGTGGTCATCAACTGATATTTTCAATCTTCTTTTTTTATGTATTTTTGTACGGGATCTCACTACACAGCTTGGACTCATAGTGATCCTCATGTTTTCTGTCTTTCCAGCACTGGGATTACAGGGGTGCACCACTACACCCAGTCTCGGTGGCTGGCTCAGCATGCCTAAGCTTCATGAAAAGCCATATTAGTGAACAATCTTGGAAACAAACTCCTGCTCCTCATCAAATCATGACATTAGCATAACCTTGGCCAACATAATTTAAGGCAAAACTGTCCACATATGACATTCTCAAATATCTGTCAAGGACCCACTAAAAATCAATGCATTTTAATGTCCTAAGTCATTATTTTGAGAAATGATTTGTGTAAAGAAGTAAAAGCTATTACTTCCTTAGAATAGTACTTGCCCTTGAAATGTGGAACTAATTAATTAACGTTCTTTTCTTAAAACTATTTTTTCATCACTCCTAAAATATTTTGTTCTATGAGTTCATTAGCATAATAATTACCAAAGAGAATACAGTGAGTTCAGATTGGAGTGTTGTTCCACGCACTGAAATCTCAATTTGTAAAAGAAAATTCTAAGTATTTACTGCTTGTCACTATGCTACAATTTTGAAATTATGTCAGCAGTTAAAATTCCTATGCAGCATGAAACAGAGATATTTACTTCGTGGAGATGACCATACTTCTGTTTTGAATCAGTTTGTTCCATGAAATTTTTAAGAATAGCATCACCTACTTCAGCCATCTGAAGTCTTATGGCATTAACAATGTTTGATGGTAGAATTGAACAATATATAAAGATTATAAATCATTAGAGCAAAGTTGATGTAGTTCCACCTATACTGTAGTTTTAAAAATAATAAATTTCTGAAATTTAGTTTCTTCATCCATAAAACTTATTTCTATTAACAAAGTTTTAGGAATAGTTTCAGAGTAAATTTTTTGTGATATCTCTCTCTGCCTACAGGACAGAGCAAACTGAAGTATTTGCACTCAGCTTACATGTTTTAGAGTGAGAACTGAATAATTTTGAAAGAACTATAAATTGTATCTGACATACTTTATTAAAAAATAATAAAGCACATTTATTGAGCACATGATTATCATGTGCACAATTATCATTAAAATTCATAAATCTGATAATAGTGATAATGAAAATCACAAATGTTCTAATGAAATGATTACTAAAAATTAAGCAGTTGGAACGAAAAGCCATTAGTATTTTTTTGGTTTACTAAAAACAAGAAAGAGGCACTGAGGAGATAGCTCTTAAGCAATTTCTAGGCAAATGCAAGGCCGGAGTTTGATCTCCAGTACTGCAAGCCTTGCTGACCACAGAAACGGTGTGGTAGCACACACCTATAATCCTAGCACTGGGGAGGCTGAGACAGCAGAATCGCTATGAGTCTGAGCTGCATAGCAAGACCCTATACCAAATAAATAAACAAATAAACAAGAAAGAGGAAGCCATGATTCAAGAGGTGCAGTAACTGGTTGAATATTATAGCTCACTACAAAACCCAACGTATTTTGACCAGCATGGTGCATAGTAGGTGTTGGTACATGTAGTTTTATACTTTTTTTAGAATCTTGATGTCATTCAATTTTGCAGCCAATAGGCAATGAAATTTATGTTGTTTAGTCCACTCAAAAGAAAAGCTGATGAAACTCAGACTTCACTTTGCAGCCTTTATCTAACAAATTTCCCATGCTGGCAAACATTTTCTATAGTACATTATTTTTTTTAAAAAATGATGCTCTGTGCTCCAAAGTAGGTTAGCAGAAACGTAGTTACTTGTTTAAAGGTATACTGAATTTCATTTATTATAAATATTATGTCATATTGAAACCAGCTTCTAGGGGCTGGGGTGATGGCTCAGTGGAATAAGTGCTTCCCTTGCAAGTGCAAGGGCCTGAGTTAAATCCCCAGTTCTGACAAAAAAAAAAAAAAAAAGAAAAGAAACCAGCTTTTATATGACCTCTAGTTGCTGGTCCATTTCTTCATGTGGAATAAACTGATAGAGATCTATTCATTTTATGCATAGCAACTACAGATGTACTTATACCTATGCCTTCCTTTCACTGTTTTTTTTTTTTTTTTTTTGGTCTTTTTGAGACAGGGTCTTACTATGTAATTCAGGCTGGCCTTAAGCTCAGGTTGGTCTCTAACTCACAACAATCCTCCTGCCTCAGCCTCCTGAGTGCTGGGATTACAGGCCTGCACCACCACATCTTTCACTGTTCTTAAAAGGCTTTTACTTCTCCTGTCTTCACACTTAAGAAGTGATTTTTTATGATTTGTTATTTATTCTATTAATCTGCGAGGGCATAACATTTTCACACAGCTTGATATGATTATAATCTTTGATGTGAATCCCAATGATATTGATGTCTTTGAGACAATTGTTTCTTATTATAGAGCAGGTAAAATTTCCAGCTAATATTAAATTACAGCAAATCAATACCTGTGACCACACTTTCTCCACACCAGGCATTGAATTTCTGCTACATAAGTGGCTAGTGTCAATCACAACTCTTAAGTAGTGAAGAGACATGTGCTGTCACAGTTCAACACTTGCTTTTTAAATCAAACTATTTGAGTTAGACTTTTCATCCATGCTAGGCTTTAATTTATAATGTCCCATGAAAACCCAATGGCTGAGATTTGACCCCTGTGTTCTACTATTATTGGGAGATGACGGAATGTTTTAAGAGGTGAATCCTAGTAACAAATCTGCTAATATCAGGGCCATGCACTGAAAAGGGTATCGGGGCTGCTGCCATCTTTTCCACTCTCCTTCGCTTCTAGCCACTAGGTGAGCACCTCCTCTGCCCCAGGTCCGAGCTATGATGCGTTGCTTCACCACGTGCTCTGAAGCAATGGGCGGGCCTGTTACAGACTGGAGCCACCCAAGCTGAGACAGTTGCTCAATCACCTAACCTGATTTGTTACTGGAAAAGAACATGAAAAACACATTTCATCATTAAAATATACAATATGTTGGAAAATTAATCATTATTCATGTATCTCATTTCCTAGTCTATAAAGCAGAGATAATAGAATAGATAGATAGATAGATAGATAGATATAGACATATCGTGTCTTGATTATCATTTTATAATTATAATGCTTTATTAGTATATAGAATAACATGAATTTGTAATGATATAAGATATATAACAGAGTTATAAAGAGGATTATATGTGCCAATGCATTTTAAAAAGCAGTTAGCATATTTGAAACATAATGAGGATTTAAAAATACAGACTGAACTCTTCTGTTTTTCTAATTATTCTCAGCTCACATTAGGAAAGCTGACAATTAGGTACTTAATTTCTCTTGAAGACCTGACATTTAGCAGAATATTCTATATGTGCTATTATCTTCATAATTCACTTCACCTTTGTAAGAGCAGAGCTTTCATTCCCATTTGGTAAATGAGAATATTGGGATGCTTATCTTCTCCAGCAGTCCCCACCGTGCTCAGCCTAATTTGTCAGCTATTGATGACTGGAGCTTCAGTTCGAGGGCCAGTGAGAAAGTTATCCCACCACCATCGACCAAGCCAACAAGCGCCTATTCGAATTCATTCTGGAGACTCTACTAGCCTGCCTTAGTTACTTTTTCCCTTGCTGAGGAAAATATCTGGCATTCAGTTGGAAGAGAAAAGTTCTGTTTGGTTTACAGTTTGTACAGGTCTCAGTTCATTGTTAGCTGCTCCAAGGCAGTGTGACATGGCATAGGGGAATCACAAGGAGAAACAAGTCATGGCCGGAAGCAGGCAGCTGGCAGTAGAGACAAATGCCAACAGCAGCAGCCATCTACATACTGTCAGGGCTGCCCACCCTTAGGGCGGGCAGCTCTTGCACTCACAGTCCTGGCATGGAGCCATCAATTGATCCCAGAAACACACCCCTTGATCCAGCCACCTTGGAAAGGCTTTGGCCTGACCTCTAGATACTGCCTATAACACAGCCTTGTCCTAGAACCTGTCAGTTTCCCAGATCTGGAAAATATTCCCTTATGTAGAATAGTACGTCTTTTCTGCTGGTCTTCAGTACTTTCTTCTTAAGATGCAGAAACAATAAATTTTGAAATCGATAAGAAAAAATTATCTTTAGCAAACATATAATTTAATTATATGTCCCCTCCTGACATGTTTAGAATTAAATCTTATTGCATTTTGTATCCTAACCATAGACTACTTCTTCTTATCGATTTTAGCACACATAATTTGACCTTTATTTAAAGGGCTTTTAGGTATCAGTTCTTTTTGGTTATCATTCCTTCTTTCAGCTAGATCTTGTATTCAGTTACTAATCCATGTGGGGTTCAAACGCTCATGTGGCTTCCCAATCTAGGATGGTTTTGAAGGGGTATCCCAACTAAGGATTACCTGTTTGGTTGGGTGAAGTTTCCACTGTAACCTTGACTTTCTTCACTTCATCATCTGTCCAATCCTTTACTTTTTCAGCAGATGCTGATTTTAGAGGGTTCTGTGTGTTAACCTCCATCCAGAGTGTGTTTCATAGGAAAGTCAACTGATGAAGCCAGGTTTGATGAATAAATCTCCTCTCTATGCAAATCTTCTACCAAACAATCTTATTATCAAATACTAGATGTGCTACTGATGGATTAACTGTGCTGTACTCTATTTGCAGAACTTCACTGAAGTACATTTATTGTTCAACTCTGATTTTCAGCACTTGTTGAAGTATCAGATTGGCTTGATTAGCTGTTTAATGCTCCTTTTAATTACTTGACACATTGACGTCTGTTTCTGCTTGCATATTTTGAAAGTTCTGGATGACCTGAATTCTCTCATAAATTTTCTTTATAATTTGTAACTTTGGATGCCAATCCTTCATAAATAGAGTTTTGAAATAATTCTTTCTGTGTTTATACAGTGGAAAAATTTGGAAATTCCAATGTCTTAATCTACTGCTTACAGAAATAGTTAAACATTGTAAGTCCAATATAGTATACATTTGTTTTCATCCTATTATATATAAATTAATTTTTTTTTTTAGTTACAGGGTCTTGCTACACAGTTTAGACTCATAGTGATCCTCCTGTCTGAACCTATCAAGTGCTGGGATTTCAGGTGTGCCCAACCACACCCGATTTCAGTGACTGGCACGGTATGCCAGGGGTGTCAGGGCAGGCATGCCACGTAGTACCAGGGACCAATCCTGTTCCTTGCACTTACCAGCCAGGAATTTAGACCTCTAAGCTATCTTCCTAGCCCCAAATTAGAACTTTTGATATATGTGCACTATATGTTTTTTGTTTTGTATTTTTGCTTATTTACAAAATTATCCTGTGTATCTTTTCTTAAAAACCTACTATCACTAAAAGCTATATCAAAAGAATAATGTGTAGATTTTATGATAAAAAGAAATGGAACTGGCTGTCAATGTTTTGACAGAAACAGAAGGTAAAGGCACAGTCTTCCAGTCTTCTATATGAGGGCTAATTACATGAGGATCATGGCCAGATGTCTCCTTCCCCTTAGGCACAGGGCAGAGATAAGTGGGTTGAAACACAACATGGGGGATGGAGATGATTGCCTTCTGCCTGTCACAAGCAGCCGGATCTTCACAGAGATGACTGCACATAAACTTTAGATATCCAAGCTATCTTTTAGAAGAGATTCTACTTTTGATTAGAAAAAAAAAATTCTTAATATTTGAGAGTTTACAAACATGCAATTTTGAGAAAAATGGTTATGAGGTTTTCTAGATATAATTCATGATACCTATTGCACTGATAAAATTTTATTGAATTAGGTATCTGCTGAATGGCAATTTATGTCAGAATGTGAAGGAGCTCAGCTATTCCACTGCATCAGTGGGTCTGTGTATGCATGGCTTTACCCATTTTGTGAATTTGCCTAAGTACTTTCTATGTCATGAAATGCAGGGCCCTGAGACCTCACTAGTGGTTACCCAATCATGAACAGTTTCCCAGGGTTCCTCAGAGGGGGAGTAGCCATGCCCAGAGCAGCAGGCCTGAGCAAGCCCACGGTGGTTATCATGAGAGCCCTAGCTCCTGTCAGCAGAGCCCATTGAGGAGGCACTCTTTCAGGTTGTGGAAAGACATTTGAATTAGTTGCCTCTGGCAGCCACTGAGGCAGCTGGGGGAAGTGAGGGCTGTGGCAGCTTCCTGTTAGATGGATCCTCCTCTGGTTGCAATAGGGAACACTGATATGTGGGAGCTTGCTTCTTTTCAATACTCTAGACTTGCAAAACCCCAGCATTAGGAAGATTCTGTGTAAATGATTTTCACAGTGATTTTCAGTTGACTGAGTGTAAGAGCCCAGGTAGAAATTTGAAACATAGGGTATCTGTATGAGTCATGATCTGACATAGCATAATTCTCTGGTCTGCTCAAGGAGCCTACAGTCCTACAGCTCCATCCCTTGAAGGGCATTTTACAAAGATGGTTGTGTAAATTTTATTCCAAACTTACTAAATCATAATTTGCATTTCATTGTGACCCCCATGTGAATCATAGTCATTCTTAAGTCACAGAACCCATAGGAAGATATGAAAATTTGCTGTCTAAATAGAGCCTATCATTCTTTAGTATTTTTTAGTAATTGGTAGAAGTAAAGAATATGGATGACAAATTATTTTTGGACTTCTAATGAATAGGCCTTATTTATCATATATGTTTTAAATTCTTTCAGTGTGAGACGTGAATACCTTAGTATCATGATATTCATCTTGATGAAGAATCCATCTTTCAATAGATGATTTTGTAAGATTTTTCTCTAGGAATTAACTTCATTTAATGGTTCTGTGGCTGTAGTTTCTTGCTTTTCTTTTTGTTCTCTTTCTTTCTTTCTTTCTTTTTTTCTTTTGATACCAGATATTGAACTCACGACCTCACACTTGCCAAGCAGGCACTGTACTACTGAGTTATAACTCTGACCTCTATCAATCAATGATACTGTAAGACTTTTATGTCTTGAAAATAATTTCATTTAACTTTTCTGTGGCTGTAGTTGCACAATAATATTCTGTGAAAATAAGATAATTGAAATGACATTTGGACAATTTCTATTTTTACCTTTATTAGTATATATTTGCAATTCATGATTATATTCACTGTAGAGGACTGGTACATGTATATCACATGTTTCAATTCTCTTTCTCTCCCCATTTCTTCACCTCACTTTTATTTTTCCAGAATTAGAGCAATTAATTTCTAAGACCTTATAAAATTAATTATAATAAATGTGGATCTAAAATTAGATTAATAAGCCAAGGAATATATAAAATGTTTAAGACAATTATATTAAGTCAAGGTACACTTTTAGGTACATTTTCCACACTGGGTTATAACACTTCTTTCCCTTATCATTTTTCCTGTTATTTGTCATATATGTGCATATATATATATATATATATATATATATATATATATATATATATATATATTTCTTTTCCTGTGAGAGAAAACATGCAGTACTTAAGCTTCAGTGTCCAAGTTATTTTACTTGCTTTTATGGTCTCATGTGAATCCATTTCCTTATAAGTGACTTCAGATTTCTCCTTTTTATGGAAAAATATTATTTCATTGCATGTGAACACCAGATTATTTTTAATCCATTCACCTGTTGGTGGACATATAAGATCTTTCTAAACATTAGCTGTGATGAATTGTACTGCTATAATCTTGCCATATGCATACATCACTGTGGTATGACGTTTTCACCTCATTCGGGTATATTCTTAGAAGGGGAACAGTTGGGTAAAATGAAATTTTTACTTTCAGTTTTTGTAAGTATCTCCATCCTTTTGCCATAGTGGTTGTACCAATTCACACTCCCACCATCCCCCCCTTTGTCTGTCAGCATTTGTCATTGGTTGATTTCTTGATTGTAGCTACTGCTTCTTGACTAACCAGTGATATTAAACATCTTTCATGCAGTTATTGGCCATTAGCACATGAATAAATTCTGAACAAAATCACACCAAGCTATGTTAATTTTCACAAACTAAAAGAGGGAAAATATTCCAAGAACAGGAAATAAATCTATTTTTGTGTTACCTCTGTGAAAGATGTTAAGCATGCTGGAAATTCAGTTTCTTTAAGCTGGAAACCTATATGCACATTATTTTCTATTTGTATAGTACATGGAGGTTTTGAATAATGATGCATCCTTTTTCCAAAGACAAACTTTGTGAAGATAGTTGAAAACTTTCACTCTCATTTTAATGTCACATTGACACTTTGATCCAACCTGCTCATTTAGACTGTGCTATTCTCCTTTAAGTGTATCACATTCAAGTATTAATTTACACAATTAAGTTAAATTTATACTGAACACACTAATATAAAATTAATTGGTATAGGAGCTCCCCCTGCTGTTTCACTTCAGCTGCAGGTCACAGTGAAGAGTAAATATTGTTATGTAGCAGTAAGTAGCTGTAGCTGAATTGTGAAGTTAACACCTTAGATGGTCAGAGAACTTCTGTACAATACATTAAAACATCTTTTATGAGCTGGGAATATAGTTCAGTGATACAAGGCTTGTGTAACATACATAAGGTTCTAAGTTAAATTCGTAGCAGAGTACACAGACACAAACATGAAAACAATTTTATTTTTAGTTTGTAATATATAGCGGATGATTCTTTTACAACATTAGGTAGAGAGACTTTTTTTCCTTGAAATTGTTCAAGGAAGAATGGATGGCTATTGCCCTAAAGCACTTGTAGTTTTTAAAGATTTTTGTATTGTTTTTCTGAAAAGACTGTGAATACTGTACTTAACATCAAGAACAGTCTGGGAATTTTATAGCTGAAAAAGATCAGAGCATTCCATTCTTTTAAATTTTTATTTCTGTGTGACAAATATGGGAGAATAAAACATTTTCTAAAATTTCTACAAGGTTGTTATGATTTGTTACTTATCTTAGCACATTGGACCACAGTGTGTTTTCCAATCTTCTAAGAGAACTAAAACTCTAGGAAAATAGGAAATAAACCTATTAGAAAAAAGTATTAAATTTCCTTACTAATTCCATATATAATCAGTATGTACATTTAAACAAGGTGCAATTCCAATTTTGAACATGATACAATGATACAGTCAATTATACAGCGATAACTATTGTGCTGTCTTTGTATCTGCTGAGCACTTTTCTTACTATGGTTTACAACTAAAGTGTCCCCCAAATTCTTACCTGTGTAGATGATGATCAGATTAGGAGTACACTACACTCATGAGAAGATTCATCCATCGATGATATCAGAAGGTAAATATGTTGTTCGGAGATCGGCCTTGGTTAGAATCGGGTCACTGAAGGAGGGATATGGAAGATTTTATTCGTGTCTCTGGTGCCTACTTTCTCTCTCTACTTCCCGGAGGCCCTGGGCTGAGGGCCTTTTCCTCCTCCACGTCTCTCTGCTACCTTGCTCCTGTCTTGGACCCCAGTCTGAAACAGAGAATCAAAGTAAACCTCTCCTCCATGAGGGATGGTAGTAGGGTGTTTTGTTGTAGTGAAAAGAACACGACCAAGATATTACTCCATTGTCCATATACTTTTGTAAGCAGGTAGCACATGAAATAGGCAGGCAGAAGAACCATTAAACAATTAAATTGAGAAAATGTCAATTGCAATGACCACTCTATCTCAGCCTTCAACTCTTGGGAAACTGTCTAAGGAATTCGGTTTCATGTGGAAACTGCCACACATTTTTATAATTTTGCTTATATGAATTAACTACTGATGCTTATCTTTATAAGAAAATAAGACAAGTAGGACCACAGAGATAGCTCAGGAGAATAAGTGCTTTCCTTGCAAATGCAAGCTCCTGAGTTTAATCCCTGACACCACAAGAAAAAAAATAAAAGAAAAGAAGTAAATTAATTTGACACATAAGAGAAGACCTGACAGAATTTTCCCATGATCCATTTTATTGGCAAGCTGCCAAGGTTTCGGTATGACAAAAGATTAACTATAGACTTTATTCTTTTTCTACTTTCTACCTTTATTGAAGTAGGTTTGACAAATAAAAATGCCATACATTCAAGGTGCACAATGTGACATTTTAACAGTAATTATAATTACTATACCAAGGTGACATAGTCATCACCTCACATAGCTCTGTGTGTGTGTGTTACTTCCTTAGAAAATTTCAAGCATACAATATCTGATTATTAACAACAGTCACCGAGCTACCTGTTAGATCTCTGATAATTATTCATTTTCTAGCTGTAAATTTGCTCTGTTCGACCAGATCTCTTTCTTTCTACAACCACCACGTTGCTAGTTGCCATTTTATGCTGCTTGTTTCTGAGAATTTATGTATCTTCTCACAAGTGGCAGGAGTTTCTTCTTTTCATGTGTGAATCCTCTTCCACTCTACATACATATACCATGGGTTCGTTTCACATTCATATGTTAAACGATATTTTGGTTGTTTGTTTCCATAGCTTAGCTGTTGTACAATGTATTTGACATATTTCCTCCTCTTCAATTATTGGGAAGCCTGAGCAGTGCTGGCATTCACTCCTTTTTAAAAGTTTTAAAAATTAAGCCAACATGCAATTTGGTCCTGAAACTTTCCATCTTGGAAGCTTGTGGATTATTGGTTCTTTCTCCTCACTCCTCACATTTTTGTATTTTTTTTTTTCATGATTCCGTCTTTGTTAGTTGAATGTAGACATGAATTTATCGGTCTCTTCCAGGTCATCCCATCACCTGGGCTGTGCAGTCTGCATCCCACGACCCGTGGGAAGCCTTGAGCTGAGCAGGCAAGAGTGCATGTTCTCGTAGCCACACTCTGTGCATGGCCCTTCTTGTGGGCAGCTGGGTGGTGTTGATGGTGCCACAGTCACTGACCAGGAAGCAGGGCAAGCTGGCAGCTCTGGGAGCCCTGAGCTCTGAGAAGTGGGCGACTGGGGCACTCCAGGGACATTGGGACAGTGAGCACTGGCCCTAGCTGGCCTGGGGCTCTGGTCCAGCCACACAGATGCTTTTTGTCTGGGAACTGCCACTGGTGTCCACAGGTAGAGAGAGGAGCTCTGGTTGCTTTGTGAGGTGAACAAAGAATACCCTTGGTCCCAGTGCACCAGGGGCTGCAGTGCTGTAGAAAGGTAGGCCTGAGGGGTTGGCGGGGAGCTTGTATCTCTGCCTCTGAACCTCTAAGTAATTTAATCATTTCAAGAGTTTTCAAAATCTTTCTGTTTTCTCCCTTCATATGGAAGTGATTAGAATCATTGGAAAGATTGGTTTATTTACAAAAAGTATGTGTGCGTGTGTGTGTGTGTGTGTGTGTGAACAGTTGATTGTAAATATCATTTTACCTTAGATTCCTCAAAACAGTGGAACACATGTAACATAAATCTGTAACCTGATTACTATATCTAGGTCTTTGCAAAGCTTTCTTTATAATGGCAGACCTAATATGTTAAACTTTATTTATTTATTTATTTATTTATTTTGGTAGAACGGGAGATTGAATTCAGGTCCTTGAGCTTGCCAGGCAAGCGCTTATTCTACTGAGCTATCCCCCTGGCCCACTGTTAAATTTTAAAGCTATTTGAAGAACATTTAACCAACAAGGTGAAATAACTGCAATGGAAGACTTCTAGGTAGAACTTCAGTAAGGTGACGCTAACAGTGCATGAGAAAGAGTTATCTTATCCACCAACCATGGAATTGTATTTCTGTCAGCAAGAAAGAGAAAGGAAGAATCTGAAGTTAATTGACCACACAGTGCTTGATTTGCTTGGAAAACACTAGTTATCTATGCAAACATAGCAATCATATCTTTAATTTAATATTAAATCATGGGGTGGCAATTTATACTCACAGCTCATGGGCTTTGATCAAAATAATTAGTGATATTAAAGCAGTTTAGTTACACAGTGAAAATTTGAGGATGCTACTTATTTCAAAGAGCAGGAAGCTGCAGAAAGCAAACCTAACTAAACCTATTGTTTTCTCAATTAAAAAACGAGAACAGGGCCAGCCAAATAGCTCGGTGGATCAAAGCACCTGCACGTATGCACAAAGGCTGGAGGATTGATCTCCAGGCCTGCCTGCTAGCCCTGCCCCCTGGAAAACAGCAATTGAGACTAGGCGTGGTGGTACGCACCTATAATCCTAGCTCTTAGAAGGCTGTAAACAGGTGGGTCACTATGAGTCTGACTAGTAGTAGGACCCCAAACACCATGTAGAACCTTCTCTAAAAAAGTACAGAAAAAAAAGAAAGAAAACATCGGAATTACATATTGTGGTTTATGGAAGAATTTTTTGAAATAAACCCAGGAAAGCTCATCTGGAAAAATCATGTGCAAAGCTGATTGACTGAACTTCTCTAAACTGACATTACAGTGTACATCACACACTTTCCTCTCCTGTAGCTTTCGGGGTTCACCTACTGCTCCATGTATCAGGGGTCTTACAGTGCATAGACAGCTGCACACCTCTCATCCATCAATAGAGGCCTCCTCAGCCAGCACTTAACTTGATTAATTTGACAGGTCCCTTTATTTGAACACACTGTTCCAAAGACGATCTAGCACAGGTAAACAGGTAGCAAAGGCTGCATTGCAATTATTCCTAGAGTAATAAAGAGATCAAAGTGCTACAAATCACAGTGGGAATTACCTTCACTAGCCACTTTAATTCCCCTTTAACCATCTTGTCATCAAGAACCAAGGGTTCAAGTGAGTTTCTAAAGATTTGGTTCTTAACTAATTCTATAAATTTATACTGAGCTCCAGTGGTTTTTTTTTTTTTTCAAATGAGTAAATCTCAACTTTACCCTATAGAATCAACATCAGCCAGTAAGTTAACAGAAAAGGGGAAATTTATAATTTATACAGTGAAAGTACCTTAAATTTTGATTTTAGATGTACAAGCAAACACATGCAAAAAACTACAAACGTACCATACTCTGCATTGCCAAGGCCATCTAGTCACCCATCATTTATAAATTTGTTTATTTATAGTAGACTGAGAAGTTGAAGAACATTGCAAAGAAAACTTAGGACAGAGTCATCTACATATTTATTTTTTTCTTGCTCCTCTCGCTAACAATTTAAAACAAAGTCAATCATGTCCTACTCAATGGATTCTTTTTTTTGTTGTTGTTACTTACTTTTACTCTGTCAGCTCAACCTGTTTACATAAGTTTTCACAAATCAACTTTCTTTCCAGTATTATAAGACAGTGGTTTGTACATGTATAATTAAATTATGTAATTTCAAATAGCTAATATAATCTATTTTAGTGATGATGAAAGTATGAATTATTTATTAGCAAATACTTGCTCATCTGCCCTTTCTACTATATGCCCAGAGTCTTCCCACATCCTGCTGATGTCAGGTTTGGTGATTGGACTTGGTCCTTAGGTTAGAGGATACAACTGAATGGTAGGGTTGAAATATACTCACTCCCTTGTTATTGTGTCATGGGAAGATCGCCAACTGCTGCAGCAAATACATTTAACCATGCCATTTCAAACGAAGCATAAATGCACAAGTATAAGAAATTCTGCCACCATGTGCTACTGATTTTTAAGATATTTGTTATGCACTGACAGATAAATATTGAATAAGAAATTCAAAAGGTTTCATTAAAGCACCCAATTGACCTCATTAAAGCAGATGTGTGTAAGTTAAGAATCACAGTAATTGTAATGATAAGCATAATGTGATAGAAAAGAGTAAAAAGCGCAAGAAAACTAATTTTCATTGGTCTGTTTTCTTTCTTTCTGTTTTATTCTTCTTTCTAACAGAAGTAATTTGACTTATGGTGATGCTAGTATATTGCGGAATCTAAAGATAGTGCTTGATGGCACAGTGTTATTTCAAAGTTAATGCAAAGAGAATCATCCTTACTTTTCCTTTGAAAGCCATTTTTGGCAAAATCTGTGACTGAAGTTGACTTCTCAATGTCTTGGTAAACTCAACATCTTCAAAAAGCTGCATTACCCTCAGCGGCTCAATATTTCTCTTTGTTTGACTTACATTGTCTCATCTCTGTGCTTGTCATAGTGTTCTCTCGGTCTTTTTTTTTTTTTTTTTTTTTTTTTTGCATAACCAGGAATTGAACTCAGGCCCTCTTGCTTGCCAAACAAGCACTTCATCTACTGAGCTATCTCCCGGACCCATCTCCATCCTTCTTAGGCCAGACTCCTTGTTAGACTCACTGTTAGACCCTTAATGGAATGAGGCAAAACATCGACTCACTGCAGAGGGCACCAACATGCTGAGAACTCACTCAAACATGACCAGCCCAGGGGCCCTTGTTTTTGGATCTTCATCTACAGCGTGCTTTGCTCCATAGTCACTATAGATTTTTCCTTCATTTTCCCTACCCGAAAACAACAGAAAAATGTAAGCAATATCCTATTACCTACCTCAACTGCAGTTCATGCTTTCTGATTATAATGTTTACCTGACAATTTTTAGAGTGGCCAAGCTTGTGCTGCTTCACACACCTGGATTTCTTGCTCAGACATCACGCACAGGAATGAAATAGAACAATGAACACATGACTAAACTCCTAAACTCATCTTCAAAAGAGTATGTTCCAGGCCACACTAAACTACACTGAAATGACAACCTGAAATTGCAGACATAATACATTTCTAACCTCAGCTTGCTACTAACTCATTCCAAGCTGGAATGTCTTCCTCATGTTTTCAAATTTCTCAAAAGTATTGCAGTAAGAATGTATGTGGGAGTGTCTACATTTTGTTTCAACTGAAAATATTTTAACTTAAGTAACTATTTAAGACTACAGCCATCAGGGCTGGCAACATAAATCAGGGAATAAGTCCTTGCTTAGGTAAGCACAGGGCTCAGGGTTGTATCCCTGGCACTGCATGCTGCACCGGCCCCACCCCTGAGTGCACTGAGCCAGTGATGGACTCTGGGCACAGTGGTGCATGCCTGTAATCCCACCAAGAGAAAGGCAGAAATCAGGAGGATCACTACGATTCTGGGCTGCATAGTGAGACTCTGTATGATAAATAAATAAATAAATAGATTACAGCTGTCATCGAGCATAAGCTGGTGAGATGCTTCCTATGAATGATTGACAGTGTCTTTTTCTCTTCCAATAGGAGAACTGCAACTCAATGCATGAGAATAATTTTTTTATCAATATGCAATCAAATTATATATGAAGATGCTTGACCCTTCTGTAAGAAAACTTGGACTGCACACAAGGCTGAAGCTCTACGTTGGGCTGTCATAGAGAAAGTTACCAAGTTCTGTACCCTGCCTGGGTTCTAACTAGACACCTGGAAACAAGCCAAAATGAATATGCAAACAAAAAATTCCTGACGTCTTTGAATGAAGAAAACAAAGATGATGCCAGTCTTATTTTTTTAAATTGTTAATTCCTAATCACCTCTCAACCTTTCAGCTAAGATCAAGTGTAAAATGTTATTTCCTTTTTTAACTCACAGGGGTCTGACATCTAATTACTCTCTTCAATGGCCAGCATTCTACCTTGATTCGTTACATAGGTCACAGTGAAGGTTTTATAGTTATTGTATTGATTTTAAACCAATTTAAGTCTACTACAATAGATATGAAGTGTCTCTTCATTTTCCTTCAAAATTTAATTTTCAGTCAGTATCTGCCTAAGTAGCCATCTCGTCTGTAAGTTTTAACGATGTTAAGTTAAATGTCAAGAGGAAACAGCTGTTCTATTCTTTTCAGCTATTGATTGCAAATACTGAGATCAGCCATGCTCTGCTTGCCTACATTTGTTAAGTAAAAACTGAAAGTTAATAATCAGCATGGCATTACCTTTTACTTTCTGTATGACTGATAATCAGTTGGCTATTGCCAGTATTTTTTTCATTTGCATGATTTTTATTTTAATACAATGCATATGTTATTATTTAATACTTATCATAATTTAGTTTTGACGACCGAGACCAACTAACTTGTCCAAGGAATGCTGATTTTGTGAAGTTAATAAGCATTTCCCCGTAATAATGTTATCCATAGGAATCTATAACTTTTTTGATACCATTAATAGATTTTCATGGAATTCCCATTCTAACTTTCTAAGACACTGACCAAAACAGTAAAAAAGGACAGTAAATTGTATACAAAATTTATCTGCCTTGTCTATTGTATATCATCATCTCTAGCCAATGCATTAGTTCTGAAGAGGCAAGATACAAATCATGTGGTTGGGGCTGGGGAGATGGCTCAGTTGGATAAGCACTTCCCTGGCAAGTGCAAGGGCCTGAGTTCAATTCCTGGTACTGGAAAGAAACTCATGTGGTTATACAAGTTAGATAGTTAGATACATGAGTTAGATACATGATAGTGAAATAGACATGAAGCCCCTTTCTCTGCCCTTTGTCCTGCAATGGCTGAAGGGCAACATGCCTTTCCTTCCCTCCATGTTCTCTTTGCCCCTCTGCCACTTTACAATGGACTGGAACAACTTGCCCCACTGTCCTTCCACCACCCTTCATTCTCCCGCCCACTTTGGCAGAAGTAAGGCTCTGTTTCCTGCGGTGGGGCCCAGGAGTGGGGGTCCCTCCCCTGTATCCACCAACCCAGAAGTTTCTGGTCCCTCTCTGAGAAATCCACAGGGAAACTAATACAGCAGTGATTAAGTGGAGGTCCAGGCCCATCATTAGCTTCTAAACCTTCATAGGCTATGACGTACACAGCTAGACCTCCTGGAAATTCAGTGATTTTGGCCCTGCCATTTTGAAGATGTGACAGTTGTCAACCAAGAAAGCAGATCTGCCTGTATTCTGTATCCCTATACCCTAAGAGCTCTGGCCATCCTGGGTGCTCCACATCCCTTCTTTCTGGAGCTTTCTACCTACAGTGGGTCTGAATTTGGACTATGCAGTAGAAATGAATCAGTCAGTAGGCTTAGTTTAGGAACTTAGACCAACTTGGAAGAAATAGTAAGTTCAAATTGTAAGACTGCTAGTGTTAAATAAGCAACACTCCTTTCACATATTTTGGGTTGATCTAATAAGAAACCCTTCTTGTGTTCTGAGGTCTAGCTCCCAACACACTGTGCCCCAGCAGAGAACCTGTTCAAATGAAGCTTCCTGTACTCTTATAAATGTAATATACCCATGTAATGTAGGCAAGAAGGACACAATTTAACATAGGGCATATAATTTATAGAATTATTTTATAACAGTCATCCAAGGAATCATATAAAAAAGGAAGTGCAGGAGAGGGCCCACAAGATAGTTCAGGAGACTAAGTGCCTGCTTTGGCAAGTGCAGGGACCAGGGTTTAATCCCAGGTCCTGCATGCTGAGCTGGCCCCAACCCCAGGGCATGCTAAGTGATGGACCAAGGAGGCTGGGCATGGTGGAACACTCCTGTAATCTCACCACTGGGAAGGCTAAAAACAGGAGGACCTCTGCCAACACTACATTGGTTCAGTTCACCCGAGTGTCAAAGAGTGATAACAATTTGCCATTTTATTTACCAGTTTATTTGCCAGTTTATGTATTTGTCATCATTAGTTACTCACTACTCTCATCTATGTAAATTACTTTGCAGTAAATTCTATTCATTTATTTATTTATATTTATTTATTTATTCATTGTAGAACCAGGGATTGAACTCAGGCCCTTGCAATTGCCAAGGAAGCATTTACTCCATTGAGCCATCTCCCCAGCCCATGTAGTAAATTCTTAAGATAGTAAAACTACAGAAAATCAAACAACATTTTTAAAGGTGAAAAATACTATGTTAAGTTGGAAACAGATTCTCTTGACTTTGATTTGGTTTAGCAAATGCTAAAAGAAATAAGAATTTTTCTTCTAAAAAATTCAGATCTCTGATTTCAATCAGAAATCATATGATACAGAGCCATTCTTCAAATGGCCTTAGGCTGACCGAGTTCTCTCAACTTTTTTCTGGAATACTAAACACCTCTGGGCTTCCTAGGCCTGCTGTATCTTCAGATAGGGAGGAATGTCATATCTGAAACAGTCTAGCCAGCCTGATACAGACTGATTCTTATTTCTGTCAGTCCCAAAGCATGTTCTACCTTGAGTGAGGTACAAACTAACCTCGTAGAACTCAGGATGTGTGTTTCATTATCTCAGAAAGAGGAAATCCTTCAGAACTATAACTCAGTGAGCCACACTGGCCCTGAGGAGTATGCGCTAGTTGTAATACAAACGGGACACAGGCAGCCGAGATTCACTGTATACTAGGCAGCTGTATTAAGGAGCAAGGTATGGCTCACACTAGATCCAAGGCTGCATTCACCCATTGCTGCTTCTCTGTAAGTAATGAATACGTGTCGTGTTGCTTGTATATTGTGTTGAAATAGACCTAGACAGGTTTATAGCCAATGCAATTCAAGCCAGTTGGAGCACAATGCAGCACATCCATAAACACACAACGAGTAGAAGGTGATCCACTGTCCCTTTAGACAAGCCCTATGCACAGGCTGGCATTGTCCTTACTGCTGCCTACACTCAGGCAAATCCTCACTTGCTGTTTGAAAATTCGAAGTCCTACCAATATTGCAGTTATAAACTATTTATTAAATATCAGCTCTGAATACTATTTTTCAGATTCTTAGTTCTATTTTTAATGTAGTAGGTTCGAAGTAGTTTAAGGAATCTTATATAATTAGGAAAATACAAAAATATCAAGTGAAGTTAACAAATTGTCTTTTGAAAGAGATTTACAGTGAAGTAAAACTGTACGTAGCCATTTAGTAAAAAATACAATTAATTCACATAAGCTAGAGTACACAATTCTATTCTGGGTAAAAGAATGAGCCATGTATGGCGAATATTATTGTAAGACACTGATGTTTCATATACAAATATACTTTCATATTTGAACCTCATGTCCAATTCAACTATTATATATGAAACTACTAAGTAGAAAATTGAGTCTAATGGAAATACACTGATTCAGATTTATTAACAGAAATTATTGACTACACTTATTTAGGTATGACATCTCTTATGCAAATTCCTTAAGTATTCACATCCTCCCAATGAAAAGTCCTTCTGAGCAATAGACTGTTTAAACCCACAAGCAGAATGGATGACTTTTATACACAATTCAAGTCATTAGATTCAGTCATTAGAAATGTATCTTGTTTTGTGTTGTTTAACCTTAACCTAACTTTGCAGTTTATGTAAATGTTCCTAAAAATTTAGTAGTTCAAAGCCACACATATTTACTACCTTGCAGCTCTCCAGGTAGAATCCTGGTAAGGCACAACTAGGCTTATGCTCAGGAATTCACAAGACTGAAGAAAAGATTTTCCTTCTGAAGGCTTTGGGGAAAAATCCACTTGTAAAATTACTCTTAAAAGCCTTATACAACCAAGGCTTTCACTTCATTAGTGGTTGTCAGCTGACAGCTGGTCTCAGGGAAGTTGCTTCAAATTTTTTTTCTGTGTGTCACCCGAGGCAGCTCAGATATGGGTATTTGCTTCTTTCAATCTCTTTCAGTGCATATCTCTTAACTTTGAATTTTGGATGGTTTTTTTCTCCTTTTCAGTCTTTTAGTATGTGTGATGTTGCCATTCTCAGCAATCTCCTTATATCTTGTATCTCACTCTAAAAGTCAGCTACATATAATATAACCTAATCATGAATAAAACCAGCAAGTTTGCAACTTCAAAAGTTACACAGTACATTTATACTATGAGAAAAGAAATCTTGGTGGATTTCAATTCTGCATGTGATATTAATACTCAAATTTTAACCATGCTATTCTATAGCTGTGTTGAAAAATTTTAAGAAAATAAATATATATTTGTCTTTTTTGTTCTAAGCCTCTAGAAATAAAAATATTTCTGAATATAATTCTCACATTTCCCATTTCACTTTTTATCAAATAGTGTAATATTGTTACCTTTTTCCAAAATTATCTTTCAAGCTTGCCTTTGGGAAGAAGATTACGGATAAAGAAAAAAATTATGTGTTAAGAAAGTCTTTTGATCAAAACTCTTTTGATACTAGAGGTGACTCCTTCAGAATTTATAGGAAGGGCCAGCCAAATAGCTCAGCAGATTAAAGCACCTGCAACTAGGCACAGGGGCCGGAAATTTCATCAGTGTAAACAAGTGTGAATTCAGAAGATCCATTTCTTGTGTATTTGTTTAGTACTCGGTCTTACTACACAGTGTGGACTCAGTTATCCTCCTGTCTTAAACTTCCCAGCACTGAAATTGCAGGGGTGCATCACCAATCCCAGTTTCGGTTGCCAGCAAGACACGGAGCTGGCATGACATGTGATACCAGAGATTTAACTCAGCCCTTGAGTTTTCCAAGCAGATGCTTAGACTGCCAAGCTACCTCCCTACCCCAAGAAGATCCATTTTAATTAATGAGATTTCTCCTAATTTACTGAAAAGAAAGGTTTGTGCTAATATCAGTTGGATCTTGTATTCTGAATAACTGAAAGATAATAATACAGAACATATTTAACATTGTGACTCTCCTACTGTTTTCTTTTGAAATTTTGTTTTCTCTTTAAAATATATAAAAGTATTCTACAACACACCATTGCACACTTGAGTCCAAGAGAATATTTCCATTACTTACCTCATAAATAATCTGATGTCTTAGGGGGACATGTTGAATCTTTCAGTATTTTTAAATTAGAATCACATCACAGACTAATAGCTGGAATTCACTAAGAATACTACTTTACATTGATTAGAAGGAATCCTATGTGTGGAGAACAGAGAAAATCTCAAGCTGACTTCAGTTTCTGGCAGCGTGAAACACCACGCAGAATCTTATAGCTCCCAGAAGGCACCTGTTACAATGCTTGTCTACTGAAGTGTTTCCAGAATTAGTATTTATGAAAGATTGAAAAAAATCTTACTTTAGAGCTATTTTACAAATATCAAAAATCTTACAAAAGCTTAACTTCCAATTCCACAAGAGAAGATGTGTGTGGTTTCTCTATTATTAAACAAATGTGCTACATGATTCAGAGGAGTGTGGAAGTAATAGCCTGCTTATTAATACAAAACTCAGGTTTGTAACGCTTATTGACAGAGATTTCACACTCCACAGTGCACAAACAAAACTTGACAGGAAATCTGAGGTTCAAACCAACAAAACCCATAATGTAATCTATAAATTAACATAAAATCATTTTGATGGAAAAGTATAAGGACATATCTTCTGCATCTAAATTTAAGCTTTTGTGGTTAAATTATTCATTATCACAAATTTACTCAGCCATAAGATGAAAATAAAATTCCAAATGCAGGGATGGCTCCCACCCTCTCCCACTAGTGCCATTCATACTTTAGCTTTTAATTCCACAAAGGGGATATGAACCAGTAAAGACGGAAAACTGAATTCAAAAGACTAGGAGCATTGGAAAGGAAGATGATATTGGAGGTGTACTAAACAGAATCATTCTTACTTATGAAAGGCAAAATTATTGCAAATAAAAATAGATACTATGCGATCTCCAAACTAGAAGAGTTTCATGATAAAGTACTGCAAGCTGTGTGAGGTGTGTCCACACTATTTCTTATATTTGGTGGTGGGGAGTGCAAGCTAAATTCAATATAGGGATATTATGGAAAGTGGGATAGTGTATTTTTAAATGTGAATATAATTAATGTAATGTCATAAAAGAGAAATTAAAAATAAGGATGTACTATGTGACATCAAAATAACATCATAAAATTGTCTCAAACCTATCACTTCATCAATTCTTTTCACTTGAGTTCAACATCAATCCAATTTCAAAAATAATTTTCAGAGATGATCAATCGTGGAATACAAAATTTAAAAATTTATACTTCAAACAGTGAAGTTAATATGATAAATACTGAGCTTAAAGTCAGGCATTGCTGTTCAGGTAAATGTCTGTACATATTTTATAATCTCAAGCCATCCATAAACTCTCTGTCTCAGGTTCTCCATAGATAAAATAATGACGATGATGATTACATTACTAATTTGTCCAAGGTTGCTGGGAGAAAGTTTATGGGCCGGATTATTTTGGATGTCGTGCTGCTTCAAAGAGCCTCTGTCTAAAAGGGACAGGCATTGCCTGTGAAAGAAATGGTGAGCTGACTATGCCTACCTACAATTGTGGCTCTTGTGACTAGAACTACCAGAGACAGTTGCAAGAAAATAATGATGATCAAGGGTGGAGGATAATCTATGCAGAATGGCATTCATCCAATTCAAGTATCATAGAATTTAAAAGAGGAAAATGGAGAGACACCCATCTCCTTTGTGCTGCAATATATGAGTAAAAAACGAATAAAGCAGACTTTTGAATTTTCTTTGAAGATAAACATTAGTCTTTTGTTTTAATCATTTTGTTTCCAAATACTAGCCTACAATATGAAGAGTAATAGGTTCTTGGAAAACATCAATTAAAATTTGACTATTAGTATAAATACATATACCCATAAATTCATAAAAGTTTATTTTTATATATATTTTAGGGGAGGGTCTACAGGGTGTTTGGGGATTCACTAGTAGACCAGACTCATAGTGATCCTCCTGTTTTCAACCTCGCAAGTGCTGGGATTATAGGAGTGTGCCACCACGCCCAGTCTCAATTGCCCTCTCCATGTGCCCCAGGGGCAGAGCCAACATGGCAGGCCTGGGGATTGAACCCCTGGCCCTTCAGCCAGCTTGCAGGCACTTAAATCCACGAAGATATCTGGCTGGCCCTCATAAAAGTTTCTAAACCAGTGTGATTTCTTCAGAAAATGAGATGGCGACCGCTCCTCGCTCCCCCGCCCATCGTGTCTGCCAAGATGGCGCCCATATCCGGCTTCCGGGTTCTTGTTGCTGTGTCTGGGCCCCTCCTATCCAGAGAAAAGCCCGCCGTTTTATGATCCTACCAATGCCATTTAAACACGTGTATAATTGTGATTGGTCTGTAAAGTCTATATAGCTTCTTGTATCAGGAAATCCGCCATGCTTGCACGGTAGGAGCCGCGGGTAGCGGACGCATGTAGAGGCTTGCATCCCACTCGATAAAGGCTTGCTGAAC
>PVKA01008369.1:0-21379 GCA_004027165.1 Ctenomys sociabilis
TTTTTTTTTTTTTTTTTTTTTTTTTTTTTTTTTTTTTTTTTTTTTTTTTTTTTTTTTTTTTTTTTTTTTTTGTCTTTTTGAGACAGGGTCTCACTATGCTGTTCAGGCTGGCCTCGAGCTCACTTTGTAGCTCAGGCTGGTCTCGAACTCACAACAATCCTCCTGTCTCAGCCTCCCGAGTGCTGGGATTATAGGCATGTGCCACCACGCCCGGCTTACTGGAGCAGTTTTTAAACCTCTGGGTGCCTTGGAGAGCCCCCAGATTAATGAATGTTAAACTCAAGAGACATCAGGTGGTCAGGGCGGGGGTCACTAACATTCTGTAAAGCCCTCCAGGTGGATGCCCAGGTGGAGAATCAGCTGGACAGTAGTAACCATCTGGATCCCAACCAGGGAAGGGGGCAGCCTTCACCTCAGAATGGCTTCTATTTTAGTACAGTTGCCTTCCCCTTCCTCCTTCTCTTCCACCTCCTCCTGCTCCATCTCCAATTTCTCCTCTCCTTCCTCTCCCCTTCCTCCTCTTCTCTTCAAAATATTTACTGCACCAGCAGTAGTTCCAACAGTAACGTTAGCAGGACCCAGGTCGTACCAATTGAGATCCACATATGTGTCTCAGTATTGACAAGTTACAAAGTAGGGGAACAAACGGCCACATAAGGTAAGTTCTGTCCTTCTGCCTTGACAGATACAGTCCGTCCCCTAAAGCAACAACAAAGCGAGACACTCACATGTGTAATGCAGAGGGCCATATGAGCCACTGTGGATAGGACACATTAAAATAAGCTCTGTTTGGGGACCATGCTCTGCTTGAGGGGCAATGAGGCAAGGAATTTTCCCCTCTTAAGTGACTCCAGCCATCTCCCTTGTCCTCTTCTACTTGTTCACAAAGCCCATACTGGTTTCTTAGTCCTCTCACATCTTACAAAGCTCGTGCGCCCCTCTCCCCACCTTGAATTTATTATGGTGCATTGTTGTCAAGTGCAGAACTGGTAAGGATAAAAGGGATAACTGTCAAAGTTAAAGTAAAAGTGTTTGAGAAAATGAAGGACACTCATGTCTGGGGAATAAATCCACCCACAATTCTAATGGCTTCCAATTCTTTGCTTTTGACAGTCTTACAGTCAGACCTAATTGAGTTATCAACTCATAGATCATTAAAACTACATTTTAAGACAAATCACCATGTGACCTGGGGTGCATTATTCAGAAGGAACTCAAATAATGGAATGGCACTTATATGACAAAACCGCTTCCATCAGTTTATTCATGTGTGAACAAGATCTCTTAGCATTTACATCTCTACAAGATGAAAAGAAAGAGCAGACTTGATGCTGAACCCTGTGTGATTGCAGCAGTATTTTCCTCCTTTTCAACAGCCTGATTGTGAAAGCCCTATCCAACCTACTAAAATATACAGTCAAAAATGTTACTTTTATATTCATAATTATTTCTCTGATGATATAATGATTTTGCATGACATAACTTGATTATATTAATAACTGAATTTTAAATCCAATCAAGAAGAATTTTGAAGCACTAAAAGTTCTATGGTTCTAAGGAATCATGCTTTTGCAGCATACATAATCATAGATCATGACCGGATGATCAATAAAGCCTTCAAAGCATAATTATATATTTCATTAGAATAAAATTACGCAGAAATGTACAAGAAATTGTAGACTCAAGGAGAAAGGGGGCAAGGTAAAGTTTTAAAGAGTTTTTTCATGCATTTTTAAAACAAATAATGAGGCATTTAGATTCTACTGGATATAATTTTTAAAGCATGCAACATTTTTATTTTAAGAATATCAATACTGAGGCCGGGGAGATGGAATAAGTGCTTCCCTGGCAAGTGCAAGGGTCTGAGTTCAATCCCCAGTTCCACTAAAAATAAAAGTCTTTTAAAAAAATGGGGGAGCCTGAGTTCAATCCCTGGTTCTGCAAAAAAAAAAAAGAATATCAATATCTGTTCTATGCCACAAGTGATAGCACTTGCAAGTGTTACCATTTGCAAAGGAAATTTCTTTCTTTCTTTCTTTTTTCTGTGGCGGACTCAGCCAACCTGGGGATGGGGTTTACCCAGCACGTGGCACTCGGGGATCGAATAGCAGTCCCTGTGTAATTGGATAAACTTGCCTAAACAGGCTCTTTTTTTTTTTTATTTTATTGAAGTACAAATATGAATCAGATGGTTTTAAGATATCTTAACAAGACAGATTCGATAAATTAATACATTGCAAACTGTTTTCATACTGTTTTGGTATCGTACAAGGTGCATACATGATATTATACTTACAGACATTATTATAGCAGATGTCTCTTATCAGTAAATTAAGAGTGTAGCTGTTTACTTATCTTATTTTTTATATCTGAATTATATCAAAAATTCAATAATTATTTTCCTAGTGGATGACCATAGTACTAGAAGCCGACATAATATCCTATCCAACCGCCATCAGTACAAATCTTGCCTCTCATAGGATTATGTAGAAGCACAGCGTTATCTATCCCAACTGTACTGTCTATACACACATACCATGATTCTTTCTTTCTATACCCCTTCCTTTGTCTACACATGTCAAAGGTGGGCACTCCATTGTCATTCAACTAACTTAGGTGCTTGAACTTGACAGCACAATCCAACACAGTCCAGCATTCCACAACAATAGTGAGTTATTCAAAGAAGTTGTCAACCATAGCCATTTACAGCTCAGCTTAATATTATGGCCTCGTGATGTATATTTCATTTCTATACTTTTCTGCTGGATGGTTAAGACCTAGATAGAGCAAGACTTACATATCAACACATGTACTTTATGTTTCTTATGTGGTCAGTGAAGTCCTCTCAGGGTTTATCTTGTAGTCCTGTACATTATTCTGTAGATCCTTTGTCTGTGTCATCCATGTGGATGAGTCATGGCCAATGCTTGACCAGTTTGCTCTCTGTGAGAGCCTGAGAGAAAGTTGTCTCTCCATGTGACTCTCCCCAGGCACACTATAGAACTTCAATCTCTTTCCTCTGTGGCTCCATAATCTCCTTGTTCAGAAAATTTGGAGCTCAACTGAGTTTCATGATGTTGCAGTACAGGTAAAAACAGGCACTTTAAACCCCTAAGTATCTTGCTGGCCCCTGCAAAGGAAATTTCTGAATATCAACCTCGAGTGTATAGAGGTAATTTATGTCCTATGGACTGCACATCATATGCAAACCTAACTACTTGTGTCCCCTCAGTTCCTATGGTGAATTCCTGAGTCCCAGTGGGTGGTTTAGGAGGTAGGGTTCTCAGAAAAGAGGTGGACCAGGGACTGGAGTCCTCAGGAGTGGGACTGCAAGGGACTGAACCCCAGAGAGTGAGCTGTCACTTTCTCCCAACAAAAAGCTGAACTCTGCAACCCAAAAAGAAAAGCTCAGTCCAGCCCTAACCCATGTTCTTGGCCTCCAGAACTGGAAGAAATAAATTTCTCCTAAAATAAGTTTGTTTAGAAGCCATTCCACTTTGAGGTACTTTGTTACCACAGTCTGACTACCATATCTTTTGTTCTTAGTAACTTCAGAGTGCTTCTAGCAAAATCTCTGCCGTTCACCTGATGCTGAAGGCCCAACTTGGGATGAGCCATGCCTTCAATATCTAGGTTAGCTGTTGCATTGTTTCAGTTTCTCTCTCCAGAGCAGCGTGATTTTTTGCATGATTTTTTTAATGTCCTATTCTGCAAGAATAGAATAAAACTGAGATGTCTCCAGCATCTCTTTCTTGACTAGAACTAGGTGCAATGACCTGGCCAGAACTGGAAACCTCAAACCTGCTGTTTCTATATGTGGAGGACACTGCCACAGTACTCTGGATTTTAGTCTTTCTGTTGCTGAAGTGGAGATAAGGCTAGGTGCTTATTGCATCTGCACTATGGGATTTTTCACAGGGCTCTGAGAAAGTCACCTTCTCTCCCAGTTTTGAAACTGATTATCTTACATTGTATTGCTAGTTCGGAGGTAAGAAAAAAACTCTCCAAGAATAATAGTTTCCTTCACTAAAGTATTAACAGAACCTAAGACAAATAAAACTATTTCCATTTTCTTATATAATGGGCAAAATATGAACTGAAATTTCCTCTCTAAATTTATGCTGTTTCCATCAACTGACCCTTGAGGCCACTCTGATGTGTTTGTTTATTGAACATCAGCTGTATTCGTTCTTGGGTTTCTGATGGGATCTTTCACTGGGAATCAAGGATCTTTGCACACAGCATCCCCTGGAGAGGAGGGATGCTGGGACCTCTCCCTCGGCCTGAAATAAAAGGACTCTCTTCAGGAATTCAGATTGCAATGTGGGGTGAAGCTGGGAGGGTCAGCCAGAGGGAGGCCACAGTGCTGCTCAGAGCCCAGGAGCTACTTCAGAGACCTCATGGGCTCGCACAGTCACCCTCTGTGTAGCACGGTCTGCCCTCAGGTGGATGTAGTGGAAACAGCATCCTACCTGACATCAGCACAGGACGTCCCCTCTGCAGATGCCACCACCCGCTTTGACTTAGCACATCCTGTCCAAGGCAAACAACTGAAGCAGAACTGCTCGAGGCTCCCTGTAAGTTCCATGGTTTAGTGTCAAGTCCAAGTTTGGTACGAACTGTGATTTATATCATGTAAGGATGAATGAACAGAGGTGAGGAGGGGCTGATCTCAGAGTGGAAACAGGAAAAAGACCCTCGGATGGGAAAGCAGCATTTAGCAAGAGCCCCATGAGGACTCCGCTGGGCTCTTAGCAGCTCTGGAACCAGACACGCTAATAGCACACCAAGTAGCACACTGTAATAACAGGTCTCCAAGGCACCTGTGACATCCAGGCACTGGCTTTTCCAATTACTCAGCTATTATTGCCACAGGAGCTTGAGGCCTTGCTGCACTGAGGATGGCCGTGGTGTACCTGGGGGGGCTCTGGTCCTTGCCTTGAGCATTACTTCCTGGCTCCAGCTCAGGCCCCCAGCCTGCTGGCACAGACTTTCCAGGTTCCACCACTGACCTCTGGCCTTCCCAGCAGTTCGCACACTGTTGTGGGCTCTTGGCCTCCAGTTGGACTTACAAGTGGCACTGTTATGTCCTCAGCCGGACTCAGACAGGGCACTGCCATGGGATCCAGGCCCTCAGCTGGATTCTTTGAATCTCTAGGGTGTGGACAGATGTCCTGCAGTCTTTTGTACTTGACTGTTGGGTAACTAATACAAAGTAATCCTATATTCTGTGTAAAAATATATGTATTTATTCCTATTTTTTATTATTTTTTCTTCGTATTCTGTAGAGACTTAAGTTTAACTTATCAACACTTGATGGAAAATACCTGTTCCATATTATGCCTGAGATGATTGATACTTAGACAAGATGGTTAAGGTAAACTGAAATGCATATATGCAGGGTAATAATAAACTTCTCTTCTAGAGGGTTAACAACCTAAGTTTGCAGACCAAAAATTAGAGAAAACGAAGGGCTGCAAGGTCAGCCAATATTTTGGCCCTAGCCTTTCAAGGTCAGTGAAGAGTCAGGGCATAAGAGAACTTGTACTGCAACATCCTGTAACTCAGTGGTGTCCCAAATTTTCTGATCAAGGAGATTATGGGCCCACAGAGGAAAGTGATCGATGATGTAGAGTGTGCCTAAAGAGAGTCACATGGAGAGAAAACATTCTCTCAGGCTTTCACAGAGAGCAAATTGGTCAAGCAATGGCCATGACTCATCCACAAGGCTGACACTAGCAAAGGGTTTACAGGATAAACCCTGAGGGGAATTGACTGACCTTATCAGATACAAAAATTACATTTCTTGTTATATACATCTCGCTTTATCTTGGTTTTAGCCATCCAGCAGAAAAGTATAAAACCAAGGTATATAAAGTAAAGCCATATTAATATACTGAGCTGTGAAAGTCAATAACTTCTGCAGATAACCCACTACTATTGTGAACTGCTGGACAGTATTGGATTGTTTTGCTGAATTCATGCACCTATAGTATTTAGATGCCAATGGAATGCCCATCTCTGACAGGACTAAACAAAAAAAGGGGATACAAAAGAAGGACCATTTTGTATTTGTATATACAGAATAGTCAGGATAGATATACCGCTACTTTCACTTAATTCGACGAGCAGAAATATTTGTACTAATAGTATTTTGACAGGATATCCTGTCTGCTTCTTATACCACTAAGAAGATAACAATGTACAAGGTATTAATTACTGAAATTATCCTATTAATCAGTTTTCATACTGTCTCATTGCTGTTTCTCAATAAAAGAAAAGAAAAAAAATTTAAAAATAAAACCAAAAATCAAAAAAATAAAATAATTCTCTAAATCATGTGTCCTGTATTAAACTGTTTCCTTTGCAAATCCTGACTACAGTAGCTGCTCAGGATGGCCCCAAATTTGCAAATCATCTTGTCTCAACCTTGTGATTAGCTGGGATTATAGGTGTGTGCCCCACCACACCCTCTTGTGTGCAGCCTTTATAAAAACTTTCTGGTTTTCCAGTACCATCATCATTTTACAGACATGAATGAGATTCAGAAAGACCAAGGCTGGCCCCTGGTTTCATGTACACTGTGTATCTGTCCTTGCCTGTAGCCCCTCTACCTGACTTAAGCAGCCATGCCCTGCACAGAAAATCTCTTCATGTGGCAGCCCTTTAGCAGCCACGTTTTATATCACATGACCTGCGTAACCAAGGTGATGGGCCAGGGCAAGCACTGCCCACAAGCACAACCAATCCTTAACCTGGCAACTGACATAAAAAATATTAAGTAGACCAAGCAAAGACCTCTTATGAGAATACGAACTAGGAAACAGGGCAGGATACAGCCATGAACTGTGGCAACAAGGCTGGGCATGGAACGATCAGCCGGACACCAGAACAACCTGGATGGTTGGCTCTAAAGTAGAATGGAAATGGATTATTAAAAATTATAGAGCTGGCAAGGTGGTTCAGCAGATCAAGTGCCTCCTTAGGCAAGCACAGGACCAGGGTTTGATTCCCAGCACCACAAGTGTACCAGCCCCATCCCTGGGCCCGCTGAGCTGGCCACAGACTGGGTGTGGTGACGCACACGTACAATCCCAGTGCTGGGGAGACTGAAGACAGGAGACTCACTACAAGCCCAAGCTGCATAGTGAGACCCTATACCAAATAGATTTAAAAAATAATAAATTAAAAAGTTATGATACGAGGTGTTAGGATTTTCAGCAGTGCACTAAAGAGATGGGAAAGATAAAAGAAGCCTTTATTAGCTCTGAAGCCTCAGAGAAAATCCGAAAGAAGATGATAGGGGTATCCTCTGACCTGGGACAAAGAAAGTTGAGATTGTTAAGGACTTTTGCTAGTGGTGGAGCTTGAAGGCAGTTTTAATTATGTGCAAGGAGCTGATTGGGGTCTACCCTGTGTGCGCAGAAAAGGTGAGAGGAAAATGTACGGAGGACTGAGTCGGGGAAGAAGGAGGACGTGGACATCGGGAAGATAAGCTGCTATTTTAAGAGCTTCAGCCATGGTAGACGACTAGCATAATTCAGCAACTCATACAAGGGCCAGAACCTATCAGGAGGATGGGAGCAGTGGATTCACAGATAGCAAGGTAGTCTGCTATTTCATTAGGTGAACAAATGTGATTTATTTAATTGTGAGATGCTTTGAATGTAATTTGTGTTGGCTAATAACACTTTTTCCTGTCTCTTGTTTTATTACCTTCTTAAAAAAAATTGTTTTAAACAGAGTATAGCAATAATTGGCATGACATGAGAAGCAGTATGCATTTAGATGACCAAAATGGCAGGTATTTCAAGCATGGTTTTAGTGTTACACATTGCTATCCTCAGTGTAGTTCCTTAGTTTACGGTTACCAGCATATAGAGTTAGTCATGGTGAGAATTAGACAAGATTGTTAAGGCAGTGGTCCTAAGAATGTCCATCAGGTTTTGAAAATAGCTAATAACATTTAACATTATATACTTCATGTGTAAACTCAAATTCCTGATACCTTCTCTCTAAGGTCTAAGATCAGGAACAGGATAAACCAAACCATTAGAAACGAATGACAATGTTGATTACCCCATGGGGAGGACCACCTGGATGACCCACCCTGAGGAAGAACAGTCATCTCCATTTTGGCCAAGCAAGGCCCTGTTTCCACATGTTGCTCTGTACTGAGCAGGCTAGGACTTTTCCTTATCCCCTCAATTGGTTTGAAGCAACGTGAATCAGTCCAGCTGAGCTGCTCATGTGTAGTCTTCCAAGCAGGTGACAGAGCAGTGCTACCCCACCCCTACCCCTGTAGCTCCCCAAAACCATATGTGGGCTGCATCTGCTTGGATCAAGCCTCAAGATACCGGGCTTGATAAGAGGCACAGAAAATTACACATCAAAGCTGAAGCACAGACTCCAAACCATTAGCCGTTGTCTCACTTGTGTTACACAGGTTCCTCGTTCTGCATATCCTTCTCTCTGCACCTTGCAGAGGTGAATTCAGGCCTCCCACCCAGCCCACCTCATAGCGCTTGCCTGTGTCCCACCATTCTCAGGCCCTCATCCTCATGCCACTCCCTTCTTCACAGATTAATAACACCTGGGTGGAGCCCCGGGTCAAGGCCTTTTGTCCAGTCAACCGTTGTCTTAGCTGGACTTAGGACACCTTGGCTCCCTACAATTACACACGCCTTAGTGTCTTTATTCTCATCATGGGTGGCACAGGAAGTGCAAGATTGGAATTAACTGGGTGGAATCCCAATAGCTTTTCCATAGGATTACAGATATAAACTTCCCAGAGGGAGACAAGGACCAAGAAGGACTCAGTATACCCCTGGAGGGAAGAGTGGGGAGAAGCTGGAAAAGCAGATAAAAGAACTTTCTAAGGTAATAATGTTCTGTATCTTGATGGCTACTTGGGATACATAAATTTGTCAGGGCTCAAATGTTCCCTTACTGGCACACTTAAAATGTATGCATTTCATTCTATATGTTCTTTACTTCTGGGAGACTTAACTAGCGAACTCTAGTTGGTGAGCCTGCAGAAGTGTGTAGGTGTGAAATGTTCTTATATCTGCAACCTGCTTTGAAATGAATTATAACCGAGAGAGGAATGTTTACATGGTAACCAAAATAGTAGCCCATGAATCATCGCCCTCAACTTGAAAACATTTCACAACAGAATAGAAAACAATACATTTTTAATCCCTCCTATTGTCTACATTCCTATGGCTCTCGGGTGGCCCTGAGCTCTCCGGCCAGTGTCTGGTCTCTCATTTTCCTAGTGAGTCCTTTAAGTCAATCCTTGCCCCTGGCTCTATTTTCTGTCTTCCACAGCACCGGGCAATGGATACAGGGACAGAAGGATGTACTCTCCTGCTCTAGGTTTCCGAGTTGAGGCCACTGCCAGGAGAACAGAGGCAGGTGACCAGACATTAACCCTCAGCTCAGCCCTGCAGAGGGAATCGCCTTTGCTTCCTTCTCCCGTGTTTTGTCATAGCTGCTCTGAGCAAATCAGGCTTCAAATAGCTCACTTCCTATTTGGTCATTTCATCTGGCTTTTAATCCTGTCATTTGGTGACTTCAATTAAAGCCCCCCCAAAAAAACAAATTAAGTAAAAATTGCACAAGGTCGATGTTGGGAAGAGTTATTACACTTGGGAGCGAAGAGTACACAGAGCCACGAAAGCAACAGTGATGTGCACCGATATAGCCCCCAGGTGAAGGACTGTGCTCTCCCAAATGAATGGCCCTAAAGCATACGCTCTGAGTGAGAAATGTGTCACCTACTGGCACTGTGAAACAAGGACAGCAAATCGTGCATAGGCCACGGTCCCAACTGTGTAAAAGCAAATGAGGTATGACGGAAAATGTGCCCGACATGAGCATGCTTGTGTTTTGGTAGAGAAATGGAGCTCGCTTGCCTGCCTCCTTCTTTCCTTGTCTCGGTCACTTTTTTCTCCTTGCTGACACCCAAAGCTAGAGGCAGGGAGCTTATTTTAGCTCACAGTTTGTAGAGGCTTTAGTCTGCAGTCAGCTAGCTCCAAGGCAGGGTGGCAGGGCAGAGGGACAACAGTTCATAGGGAAGGGACACAGCAAAAGCAACAAGCGGGAGACAAGAGTGCTTATGCCCCTTATAGTGTGTAAGGCGATGTGCCCCAGGACGGTGCAGCACTCACACCCGGATTCCTGACCAGAACTCGACCAAACCAGTCAGTGCACTGACTTACTAATCACACATGCTTAATTCCAGCATCACATGCTCTAGATTCGACCAGCTCTGAAAAAGCCGTGTGACCGCAAGAGGCCTTGGGGGACATCTAGACACCAACCGTGACATTGTTATTTCTTCTTTCATTTCTGAAGAGTCTTTTTAAAGCAACTTCATACTTTCAGGGCAACAGCAACAACACTGCTGCTCAGAAACCAGAAGAGGTGAGCTACTGGCTCACACCGGCCCAGAGTCCTCTAGCCTCATCTGAATTCTAACCCAGAACCTCGGAAGGACCAGCCCTTGACAGTACATGGTGAAATGTGAGCGCCACAGCCTCCACTTCCTCCCACCAGCTCCAAGCAGCTGTCTGTCTGGGTCCTTAACACTGGCTGCCTTTAAACCCCCCTCCAACTATCTCCTCGCTCACGTCTTCCCCATACCCTCTATGCATGAGCCCTTCCTGAGGCAAAGCATGTGCCCAAAGGCCCAGCCCCCTTCTCACAAGTAGCATAGTTTCCCACCTCTACCCTCCCATCTTTTTAAAATTAACAAACACTTGAATAAACAAACAGAAAATCATTTCTTTGCAAATACCACCCTGAAAAACTTGGCTGATGTTTCTTAGCCAGCTCTTCCTTAGTTCTCCCCTGGACCTTCCACAGTTCCTTTTCCCCAAATCCCACAACTCAGAAATCATTGTGAGACCTGCACCAGCCTGAACATGTTCAACATTAAATCAAAATGCAAAGTTAAACCAGCATCCTGCTGGATCCCACAGCTGTTTCTGAAGCTGAATGGAGACCAGATTTTATGAAATTATGCATCCGGTGTGCCTTTTATTTCCTCAGCGAGACTGCCGTTCATAAATTGCTATGTGGGTTACTCTAATCAATTAATTTCAGCAATCTTTGGCCTCGAGGCAATTTCGCTACATTATGCAAAATGAACACTTGCAACTTTCAAAAGCTTGTGATTTGGTTTTTGAACTCGGAGCATCCGTGGGTCAGAGAATATAACCCGTGGGGTCCCTGCACCTGCCAAGTCCTTTGGAGGCCTGCCTTCCCTCTGGCTGGATTACTGCTCCAGGATACAGATTCACAGCGGCCCCTTTTGCAAGATTGTAATTGTATGTCCTCATCAGAAAAGCGTCCCATGTTCAAGAAGAAAAATAAATCCAACAGCTCCATGCTAGATTTGCACAAATAATGGGACTGGAACCAGTGGAAGGAGCTCAGATGCCAGGTGCTGGACAGTTTTCCAGCAGAGTTCATGTCCAATCTCATAGGGAAGAGACTGGGCCAGGCCACCTGCCCAGTGAGAAAAATTCCTTCAAAATCATTAGTGTAGAGCATGACACACACTACCACCAAGCCTACAGTGTGCTGCGTGCCTCTGTGGACATAAGGATGTGTGAAACCTGGGGAACCGGGTCTTCAAAGACTTCAAGATGAATTCTTGGCACAAAATAGGCAACAGGGTCTCATCATGGGAGCCCTTTGATCCTATGGAAGAGCCGGAGGGAGACATCAGTGAAGGCTTAATCACAGGTGTTGATGGCAAATATGTGCTTTGTTTGGTTGTAAACAAAAAGCAGCTTTATCTTGTGCCCAACCTACCAGCTCTGTATCCTGAGGAAAAATTCCTAGCCTCTAGTTTCTGTTTCCTCCCCTGGAAAACAGAATAATAATGTCAGAGTCTGCCTTGTGGACTTGTGATAAGAAGTTGGCTACGGTTTGAAAAGCCACTAGGAGAGTATCTCACCTCAGTTTTCTTATAGTGAACCTCCTGTTTTCAGTCTCCTCAGCGCTGGGATTATCTGCTTGCACCACCATGCTGGGACTTGGTCACTGGCTCAGCAAACCCCAGAGGTGGGGCTGGCATGGCCTGCAGGAACAGGAATCGAACCCTGGTCCCTGCACTTGCCAAAGCAGATGCTTAGTCCACTGAACTATCTTGCCAGTCCTACTTCTTTAATAAATGGTGCCAGGAAAACTGACTTCCCACATGCTGAAGATTAACATTAGATCCATCTCTTTCACCACGCACTAAACTAAAATCAAAATGGATCATGATCTAAATGTTCGTTTTTAAAAATCTTTTTCTTGTGTGTATTTATTTATTTGGTACAAGGTCTCTCTAGGCAGCTTGAACTCACAGTGATCCTTCCGACTCAGCCTTCCTAGCACTAGGATTATAGGCATGTACCACCATGTCTGGTTTAAGATCCAAATATTAAAACAGAAACATTAAATCTGATGGAAAATAGAGTTGGTAGAACTCTTGAAGGCAGAGACTTAATAAACAAAGCCCCAGCTTCACAGGAACTATCACAAAGAGCCAACAACTGGAATCTCGTCTGATTAAAAAGCTATTGCATAGCAAGAGAAATCACTAAGAGAGTAAGGAGGAAATGCAGTGTGGGAAAGAATTTTTGCCAGCTGTCCCTCAGACAAAAGACTAATATTGTATACTGAATAAAGAACTCAAACAATCAGGCCCACCAAATTTAAGGAAACTCCCCAAAATGGGCATCTGAATTGAATAATTATATCTCAGAAGAAGTAGAAATAGCAAATAAATATATGAAAAAATGTTCAACACTACTGGTCATTCAAGAGATAAAAATTAAAACAATGCTGAGATTTCATATCACTCCAGAAAGAATGGCTATTATCAAGAAATCAACCAGTGACAAATGCTGGTAGGGCTGTGGGTGGGGGTCCCTCTCCACCGTTGGTGGGAATATGCACTGGTCCAACCACGGTGAAAATCTCTGCTGGGATTCCTCAAACAAAGCTGAAACTAGAGGTTTCATTTGACCCAGCTATTCTGCTTCCTGGTATCTCCCTGCCAGAATTAAAATCAGCATATCACAGAGCCAGGTCACACCCATGCTTACGGCAGCATGTTTGTACTTTAGTGCATGGTGAAAGATATGAGGCTAGCTTCAATCTTCAGCATGTGGAAACCGGGTTTGCCAGCACAGAATATTAAAGAAGTTACCTTTCTTTCAGTGAAAGTGTCCAGTCCCCTTTTAAAAGATAAGACACCTACGTGAGCTTGCAGTTGTTTCTCCATCTTCTATTCTGTTCCACTGATCCTTGGGTCTGCTTTTTGCCAGTACCATCATGGTAGCTTTGTAGCATAACTTCCAATCAGAAATTATGATGCCCGTGCTTTGCCCCTTTCCCAAAATTATTTTTGCTATTGTAGATCCTTTCTGGTTCCATATGAATTTTAGTACTGTTTTCTCTCATTCTGTGAAGTATGTTATTGGTATTTTACTTAAGATTGTATTAAATCTACAGCAGTTTGGGAAGTATGGTCATTTTCATTATATGAAAGGAAAGACCCAAATCTATGCGATTGGCAATGAAAATGATAAAAATCACAACAGACGCTGCAGAAATTCAGATGATCGTCCATATACACTTTGAGAACCTGAATTCTAGTCACACAGAAAAGGGAAGAAATGGATTCAAACACACATATGAACTGCCAAAGCTGAATCAAGAAGATATAAAAAATTCTAAATGACCCAATATCAATCAATAAATTGAAGAAGTAATAAGAAAAACAACAACAAAAAGAATCCCAGGTCCTGACATTCACTACTGAATTCTACAAAAATGTTACTCCTCCAACCTTTTAATAAAATTGAAAGGAAAGCAACAGTCTCAACTGATTTCCCCAAAGTAAGCATTGCCCTAATACTTACTAATCAGAGAAGAATCCAACCAACAAAGGGAAGCAGCAGGCCAATCTCCTTCATGAACACAGATGCAAAAATCCTCAGTAAGATATTGGCAAACAGAATGCAGCAAATCATCATAATTGTATACCATGACCAAGTGGGATTCATCCCAGGGATGCAGGGATGGTTCAGCATACGCAAATCACCACATTAATAGAGCCAAGGATCAAGACCACATGATCATCTCAATAGATGCAGATAAATGCACTTGAAAAAGCCCAGCATCCATTCGGGCTTTTTAAAAAACAAATCCTACTGAAAATTGGAATAGAAGGTCTTTCTCTCAATCTGATAAAAGCTATTTATGACAAAATAACAGCCAACATCATACTAACCAGACAAAAACTGAAAAAGCTTTTCAGTTCTCTAAAATGGAGAACAAGACAAGCATGCCAGTTTCACCATTTCTGTCCAAAACATTAGAGCAATTAGACAAGAGAAAGAAAAAAAAGAATATAGATAAGAAAGAAAGAAGTTAAATTATCATTTGTTTTGATGACCTAATATTGTACAAAGACTCCAAAAAAAAAAACCTCCTAGAATTAATAACCAAATTCAATAGCATCACAGGATATAAAGTCAACACTCAAAAATTAATAACATTCTTGTCCATGAATAACAGTCACTGAAAGAAAAATCAGAGAAACAACACTCTTCACAAAAGCATCAAGAAAAATGAAATACTTAGGAATAGATCTAATGAAGGAAGTGAAATGCTTGAACACTGAAAACTGTAGTGCTCTGAGAAGGGAGATCAAGGAGGATGTCAGGAAAAAAACACCATCCTGTATGTTTGGATAGACAGAGCCAACGCAGGGAAAACTCCTTTCCATCTTATCCTGCCACCTCCCTCTCTTCCACTTCTTGCACCTAGAATATACTTCCATGGTGTCTATGCATACGCAGTGGGGAGTAGAGCTAATTTACTGTCCATGTAAGAGTCAAATCAAATTCAGTGTTTAGGTTCAATGCTGACCTTATGCAGAAATTTGATTCAGTTCTTGACCAAGTAAATTTATGGCCAGAATCACAGGAAGAATTCATTTTATGAGCAAAGGCACCACTGTAGAGCCTTTTACGGGCAAGTCAAGGTCACACTCACCAAAACTGTGTCAAAAGGACCCAAACATAATCCAACCACAAACAAATGAATAGGATCCAACATTCTCACAGCTTCCCGCCATCTCTACCCACACTTCCCTACCTCTGCACTTCTTCTCCCCCTCCTAAAATCACCCTCCTCAAATCTAGCCTTTTATTGAGGTGGTAAAATAATTATATCAGGGCCAACTCCAACCCCCATGGATCTGTGCCCTGGCCATGGCCAGCACCAACTCCAAGCCAGCTCTGCGTTTTGATTCCCCTCTGCCTGGAGCCTCTGCAGTGCCAGCCAACTGACAAGATCCTGGTTGGATTCTGCTTAATTTACCTGAGGACACTGCAGGTATTTTGTTGTTGCAAATGTCTTAAATAAACACAGAGCCACACAAGTGTCTGCTAAACAACTGACCTGACTGAGAAAGAAGGCAGTGCCCCAGAGAAGGCTGCATCGAGAAGAGTCAGCTGCTTCAGCAGGAAGCAGCATGCCAACAGTGAAGCTGCTGTAAATTACTAAAGCAGCCTTGAGTCTTAACCCAGGACTGACTTCCTCTTAGTGCAATAAAGTTGGAGAATCAATCTAGCGGCCTTACTGCTAGAGAGAATTAAATCAAGCTATATTTGGGGAAAGGGTTGCTTGTGGGGGACAAAGCTACAGAACGGCTATAATATAGCTTGACCCCAGAACTTAAGTGCTACTCCCATCACAGTGACTGGGTGAGAGGCAGCCATGAGAGACAGATGGAGAGAAGGACAGGGCTGCACGTAGATCCTCTGAGACCCCCTAAGAAGTCAAGATCAAGCTAGGAAGGGAACAGGGACCTCAACTGAGAGGGGAGGGGCCATGCTCGGTGGGTCCAGCTTTCAGAGGTAGTTGGATGGCAGATTGAAGACCTTGAGTCCAGAGGTCCATGGAAGCCCTGCCCTTGCCTATGTCCAGGGGAGATTGGTGGCCAGGTTGTTTCTACCTACACCCAGGTGAGCCGGGACCCATCTCATACTAGACAGTTGTCACAGATAGGGTTTTGAAGATGGAGGGACCTCTTGAGCAGAGGTGTCACTACAAAAACCCACAGGCAAGGGCTGGCAAGATACCTCAGCAGATTAAATGCTTGCTCAGGCAAGCACAGGGACCAGAGTAGGCCCCACATGCCACATACCAAGCCAGCCCCACCCCTGGGCATGCTGAGCCAGCCACTTAGTTCAGGCAGGGTGGCCCACACCTGTAATCCCAGCACTGGGGAGACTGAAAACAGGAGGAGCACTACGGGTCCAAACTGCAGAGTGAGACCCTATACCAAATACATTAAAAATAAATAAATAAATGTAAACCCACAGACTTGGCAGAGACTACGACTTTTTGAATTTCGAAGACAGTAGATCTTGTGAGAAAAATCACTCATGTGGAAATGAATTAAAAGAAAATTTCCTTCTTGTGACCCAACTTTTTTCTCTTCTTGTGGGTGTGATTGATGGTGGTCATGGTGTTTTGTCTCCCATTTTCTTTTTCCCCTTTTAGTATTATTATTATTTTGTTTGCTTGATTAGGTCTGCTTTTTTTCTTTTCTTTTTTCACCCTCTTTTTTTTTATTTTACCCTCTCTTTTAATTTGTTCCACTATGATTTTTTTTCTTTCACTTTCTATCTTTTATTGTTTATCTTTTACCTTGTTGATTTTTTCTATTTCCTTTACCTAATACTACAAATTTTCTTTTACTTTTTAATAGGATCCTTCATTTTGCTTCTATCACCTTATTCCCACCTTGTATTGTTTAACTTTTTAAATTCTTCCTTTTTCATGCCACCTCCCCACAATATCAGTGCTTACCAGCAGAAACATTAAGTTGTGACTACATGGTTAATTATATTTTATTACGGTTGATGACTGTGCTACTGTGAGTGGAGATAAAGCTGGTCTATTCAGTAGACAGTTGCTGTCGATCAATGTCTGGTTCGCCATAGTGTCTACACTGTAACTAGAGATCTCTTTTCTATGACTAAGGGTAGTATGTTATCTGTTCCTAGCGTTTGTCAGCATCTAGTTCGCACTGGATGCTGTTGTTGTTGCTGACTTTCCTACATTAGCCTTGATGATGTAATTGTTGCTATCAAGTGGGTTTTCTCTGCACACCAATGTCTGGGTTGTCTGAGGGTCTGAAACAGCACTGTAACCCATTCCCAAGGAACTGGCACCTGGGCCAAATGAGCTGCAGTCTCCTCTCTCAAACAAATGGAGGTGGGTGGGCCCTGGACAGAGGCAAAGGCCAACAGTTAGCTACACCCAGAGGACATCTCTGAAAAGTAGACATTAATTAGAGACATCTCCATACAGGCCACAAAGCTGCCCACTGGGAGCAATCTCCAAGCCTGAGAACAGAGAAAACAAACAAAAAACAGAAACATAAGAACATGTGACAAAAGGCCTCCAAATGGAGGTACAGAAAAGGAAGGAATATTGGAAAGGATAAAAGCAGAGGTAACAAAACAGCAATACAATGCTTGGTGAATTCAAAGAAGACATAAGTAAAGAGATAATGATCTTAATGAAACAAATGCTCTGTGACTCTAGAAAAGACAATAATAAAATAAATAGAGGAGCTATAGAAAGAGGTACAGCTGGGGAGATAGCTTCAGCGGCATAAGCCCCTGCCTGATAAGTGCCAGGTTCTAAGTTCGATTCCTGGTACAAGAAAGAGAGCGAGAGAGAGAGAGAGAGAGAGAGAGAGAGAGAGAGAGAGAGAGAGAGAGAGAGGAAAGGAGGGAGGGAGAAGTAGAGCGAAACCATGACCACTCAACAAAGAAAAGATTTATAGTCCAAAAAATTTCCAAATGGAAATCTAATATATTAAAAATTTTACTGGAAGTGTGAGCAGTTGAAGTTACCAGTGCAAAGACAGCCTCAGATCTAGATACCAGGACTCTGGTTGACAATCATCACATTCCTGCGGGCTTCAAACACCACCAGCACATGCATTGTGTCCCCTCCACTAGCTTGTACCAGTCATACAAACAGAGCCAATCCCTTTTATCATTTTTCATTAATAAAATTAGTACAAACTTTACACATAGGCCAAATGAGGTTGTTTGCCTGAATTTGAATAATTACTGCCCCAATGTAAACATGAATTAATACTACTCATATAAAATTTTTAGAAAGTATTACAATAATCAACAAATGTATTTCATTACATTAAAAGACATGCATTTAGGTTTGTGAATGTCTTTAAAACATTCTATGCACAAAGGGGGCTGATTCATGCACAGTGTGCAAAATGTCTTCACACATTCAGCTCTTTGTGCAGTCACAGCAGCAGCCAATTTTCAGATAATCCTGCTTGTGCTGTCCAGTGGGTCAAGTCAGCAGGTGACTCAATTCAAAGTTAGTGAAGAACACCTGAGAAATAAAAAGAGATCATGAAAAGTTGATCCAACAGTTGCTGAGTGATACAAAGAAGACTAATCTAAAGTTAACTGGCACTAGTGAAAACGGTAGGATTCTCACCCTGACTAACTATATATGCTGATACCTGTGAACTAAGCAAGTGCACTGAGGATAACAATGTGTAATACTAAGGCCATGTTTGGAATGCCTGTCATTCTGGTCTTCTATAAGCATACTGCTTCTAATGTCATATCAATTACTGCTATACATTTGTTTTTTAAACAAATGTTTGTTTAAAAAAACAGTTTGCATAAGTAATAGCAGAAAACTTTACAAGTGTGGAGAAGAATCTCCCATACACATAAGTGAGGCATACAGAGACCCAGGTAGCTACAATCAAAAGAGAACCACTCCAAGATGCAGCATATTCAAAATGCCAGTAATTCATCCCAAGAACAGAGCTTAAAAAGCTGTTAGAGAAAAGCAACAAATTTCTTATAAAATGCATAAGAATTATATCAGACTTTTCAACACAAGCCTTAAGGGTAAGCATACCTTGGAATGAAGTGTTCCAAGCTCTGAAATAATCGCCAACTCAGACTGGCAGGTCCTAAAAAATTGGTTTCAGAGTTGATGGAAAAGTAAAATATTTCCATGATAAGAAGCATGTAAAGAAATTTGTAAACAAGAAATCAGCACTCAAAAACGTTCTCAAAGATATCCTATGAAGACAAAATGAAACTAAAAATGTCAAAAGTTCCAATAAAATGAATGAATCAGTAGAGTGACCAAGTACATAGAACAGAAAGGAAGGCAATCAACCGCAGGAAAATAATACAATGACAGGAATAAGTCAACACCTCCCAGTTATAACCACCAATCTGAGCAGTTTCTGTTCACCCAGATTAACAGAATGGATTCAGAAACAAGAACCAACGGTATACTACATAGGAGAAACACACGTATAGCCCCAAATGAAATTCACACACTAAAATCAAAGGATGGAAAACAACGCTCCATGTAGCAAGTAGCCACAAACAAGTAAGAGCAGTGGTAGTCCTTAGGCCGGTCAAATTGCTCAGTGGATTAAAGCACAGGGCCCAGGGAGTTCAACCTCCAAGCCTGTGCTGTTCCCAGGGCATGCTGAGATGGTAACTAAGAGTGGGTGTGGTGGTGCATGCCTGTAATCCCAGCACTTGGGAGGCTGTAAAGAGGCAGGTCAGTATGAGTCCTAGGGAGTAGTGAGACCCTGAAGAGCCTGTAGACCCTTCCCTAAAATACAAAAAAAAAGAAAAGAAAAGAGAGGGTGGTGGTCTTATTTTCTGATAAAGTAGGTGTGCCACCAAAACTGATCACAAGAGGCAAAGAAGGTCACTACATATTGGAACATTTCAACAGGAAGCGCTCGTAATGAGGAAGACATATGAACCTTTCAGTCTGCTAAGTTAAGGAAAATACTTCCCCAGCTCAAAAAGTGTGCTCATTCTGGCTTAAACTCATCAGAGGAATCATATGAATTAGCCTACTTAGGTCTAGTGAAAGTGTTCTTTACGGTTTACTCTCTATTTTCTTTTAATATTTTTAGCTCAGCCAAATGTGAAAGTTATAAATTTGAGAAAAATCACTTGTAGCCAAGTATGAATCATGTAATCAACTTTATTTAACTAATCTTTCCCTCCTTATCCCTGGCAAATAAAATGTTGGTACTTCCATTAAAAAAAAAAAAAAAAGATATATGCACCACACAAGAAAATACCCAACTTCATAAAACAAATACTACCTGGACATAAAATATCTGGTAAATATCAATACAACTACAGTGGGAGACCTCAGTCCTCCACTATCACAAATAGACTAATCAATTACACAAAAAATCAGCAAAGAAATATAAGAATTGAACAAACCTTTGAACAAAGGTACTTAATAGATATCCAAAGCAGAACTTAGGCCTTATGCTTGCTAGGCAGGCACTACACCACCGAGGCATATTCCTGGCATAAAAATATAGTTACTAAAGTAGTTATTGGGCCGGCCAAATAGCTCAGCAGATCAAACCACCTGCTTAGGCAGATGCAGGGAGCGGAATCGATCCCGTGTGCCGCGCCAGCCCCGCCCCTGGAGCGTGCTGATACTGTGACTGAGACTGGGCATGGTGACGCACATCTGCAATCCCAGCGCTCAGGAAGCTGTAAACAGGAGGATCGCTATGAGTCCGATCTATGCAGTGAGACCCTGTACACCCTGTAGGCCCTGTCCTAAAATACAAACAATAAAATAAAAATAAAGTAGTTGTTAAAAAACTAAAGTAGTAATAATCTGAATTTGGTGGTGTTTGCTGTGTCTTGATCATTTTCACTTCTAATAGCAATTCCTGTGACTGCACATGGGATTTTCCTAAAACGCCCACATACCACCCAATAGATGCAGAAGAATTGAAATTTTACCATTCCTATTATCAGGCCACAGTGCAATAAAAGTGAAAACCAATGGCAAAGGAACACAGGAAGTGTGCGACCATCTACATACTGAGCAGTACATGCTTGAATAATCAGTGAGTCACAAAAGATCAAGGAAGAAATTAAACAGTTCTTAAAACCACACAATAATGCCAGCACTCCACAGTAGAATACTGGGCCCACAGGACCTAGGAATTCTAGGAAGAAAACTCATAGCTGAGAATGCCCCCGTCAGAAAAGGGGAGAACCCAAGACAGTAACCTAATGATGCACCATAGGGTCTTGGAAAAACGAGAACAATCAAAATCCAAGCTGTTCCAGGGAAGGAAATTATAAATATTAGAAAATAATGGAATTTAGACTAATAAAACATTACAAAGAATCAAAGAATGAAAGATCTGACTCTTTGGAAAAATAGACCCCTAGCCAAACATGCCAAAAGACGGAAAGAAAAGACCTATATCAATGCTATTAGCACTGAA